>OOFC01023378.1:6428-36100 GCA_900323345.1 Pseudochromis fuscus | reverse complement strand
AGTGCTTGCAATCCAGGGTGCGTGTGTGTGTGTGTGTGTGCGCGCATATGTGTAAAAGCTGCATCCATGAAAACATTAGGGAAAACTACAACAATAGGGCTAAAATCAGTGTGTGTGTGTGTGTGTGTGTGTGTGTGTGTGTGTGTGTGTGTGTGTGTGTGTGTGTGTTTGTGTGAAGTTGTCGAGTCAAGGGACACACACACACACGTGCTACAGTGTGTTAAGAAATGCTGATGTGCATGCGGGTATCTTTTACCTGGAGCTGAGCTGGCAGAGGGACTGCAGGGAGGTGGGAGTCATGTAGCTGAGAGCGGCGTTGTAGCACAGCAGCAGGAAGGTGAGCACCTCAAATCTTAATAACACAAACAAACGCTTAAAATAGTGTGTTATAGTCCATTGTAACTTAAACACATTAGTGTCAAACAATCCCAGACACTGTTGTGTTTCGGATTCAGATTCAGATTCACTTCACTGTCATTTACAAAGTCCAGAAGTTAAACAATGAAATGAGCTTGGCATCCAATGCGAAGTGCAAAAAAGGTATACAAGTGCAAAATCTACATATGTATATACAGTAATAGAATATATAAATAAGTTATTGGGATTATTACGTATGTATATGGATTTTTATTTACATTTAGTGTGGGTTTCTATCTCTAGACGACAAAAAGTTAAATAAAAATAGCAACAAATGCTGCTACCTTTAGGACACTAATAAAGTATCTCAGGATGATCCTAATAAGTCACCAGCCCTGTTTTGAAATCCTACTAGTTAAAAAAAGAAAAGATTTATTATTATTTTTAATATAAACAAACAGCACTGGAAAAAGGTCAAGAATATTTGTCTCGAGCCAGCATGACCTCGGGAGTTTTGTCACAGCTGTGACACTTTAGGAAACCCTAACAGCAACGCAACAACTTCAAACGCAAAAGAGCAAACACAACTGCCACTGGCCATCACTGAGGCTACTGCACCATGCGTACGATAATAAGCTATGGCAGCAGCTACACTCATCATCGCACAAGTGTTCATAACAACTATTTTAGGCAGTGTAATATTAGAGCCGTTAATAGTTATGTTCTATCAATATGTTGCCAAGTTCAAATCCAAAGCATGCACTGATAATTACATAACCATAAATTAATACAAGTGCTTCTTTGTCAGACTGTTTATCCTCCTTCATGTTGGTTTCTATTTTGGTTGTTGCCTGGTGTTTGCTACCACTTACACAATTACACAGACGAGCTTCCTGCTACTAGGAAAACCCCATTTCAAAAAGATCACAGTCCTCACCCTCCTGACACATCACCACCCACCCCGCAGACTTTAAAAAGCCTCCTACCTGTTCTGTGCTGTAAAGGTTTCTCTCTGAAGATGAGGTCCGCTGTACACCACCCTGCTCAGCCCGTGATTGGCTAGAGCTCCTTCCGTAAGGGCTATGGAGCCAATAGCTGAAGGCTAGAGACGGAAAGATGAAGATTAAGTTTATTTAACTACATTTCCGCAATTACAAGTGAAGGATTTGTGTAAATTTGGACGCACTCACCTCATGGTACACTGAGGGTTTGGAGAGCGAGGGGACGGTAAAAGATAATACTTTACTTTGTCCATCTTTATCAACTATTTCCTGTGAAAGAGAAAGAGGGGAAGACAAAGAAAAAATGTCTGTGGGCGAAAAAATAACAAGCGTTTTATTCTGCGTGTGTCCTAAACCTCTAAAGAGCGTGTGCTGATCTCCTCAAGCACACTCATCTGTTATGTGTGGGTGTTTGTGTGTGGACCTCGGGGGCTTGTTTCCCCCCACTCAGTTTGTTGGTGTGTGCGCTTCCTTGTTTGTGTGTGTACTGTGCGAACATTAACGCACAAACCCCAGGGTTCTGGTGTCCCCTGTGACCATGTTAATGTCAAACTGATTAATAGGAACCAGCCAGCATGTTGAGTGACAGCTGACCTATTCTGGTCTACAGAGAGGAAGTTAGGAGACATTGCACTTTGCTGATACACAGAACACTCAGAGCCAAAGTAGATGAAAGTGGAACTCAACGCACTTTAATAATTACTAGTGCTGGCAAGAAGAGAGAGAAGCTTATGGATATCTGCAAGGTGCAATCAATCCGTATTGTATATATGCAAAGTCTTTGTGTTTCAGTTCTCCAATTTGTAACTCATATCCTTTGTCACTTTCCACACATAGCTGTCTAACAAGGCAGAAAAGGCATAAAGTAATCTTTCAAAACTCCTGACGCAGATCCCAGAAATAGTTGAGCAGTTAAGTCCTCTGCTTTAGAAGCTGCATGATTATTCTCACTTGCTAAGGATCAAGGATTTTTCTGGTATTGTTCTGTACTTTCCACACAAGAAAAAAAAAAGATTATTAAGTAGAAGACTCCCCTTCTAGTGAAAATACATAAAAACAATTATGTATGAGCTACAAATCTGGTACCACCGCCTTCATCCTCTCCCCTACCAGGTTGTAAATGCCCAGCAGCAGGGCCTCGATGCACCCGGAGGTGTGGGGGTCTCTGGCAGCGCTGACGGACAAGAGGCTCCACAGGAGCTCTGGCAGGAACTGTAGTGTGAAACGCTGCAGCTGTGGCTCACCGCTCCGGTAAAACTCAAACAACTGGTGACACACTGGCTCCAGCAACTGGGGAGGACAGGAATCCAAAAACATGGGTTACATGAGCTGCCAGCTGCCAGCACATCAAATGCAGTAAATCTTGTATTGGGTCATCGGTGATGTCAAGATAAAGCTGGGCACTTGTTGGGAGATGCAGTGAGCTTGATAGTCAGACACATCCGTACATCAAAAATAAAACAGTAACAAAATAAAAGGACCATAGGGAAAACAGGGGTGTGTGAAAATATAATAACTACAGGGAGATGGTGGGATTGAAAAGATGATGAAAAGATGACAAGCCACTCACACATATCAGGTATATGGGATCTAATATTTCAAGAAGTAACAGGTTTTATAAGTGAACATACATCACTGTAGTTCTCTCGGATGACCTTGTAGAGTGCAGGGACCAGGGCACCTTTGTCTTTTAGTGAGGCAGCATAGGTGGAGACAGCACTGTCAGGGAGGGTCTGAAACACACACACAAGCAGGGGAAACAGTTTGATACACTACAGATTTAAGTCTTTTTAAAAAATTAAACACACAGCATAAGATTTTGAGAAGCCATGAGAATAGTTGATGATGTATAATTTTTATTGGTTCAAACTTTACACTTCAAGACCACTGATTCAGATTCAGTCCAGGATACACAAACTCAACAAACTGCCTAATAATATGGTTTGGATTTAAAGCAGAAAGAAATTATATTATTAAGAACTTGCAGGTATAAAGCAATACATTCAGTTTTTTTTTTAATTGAAGGAAAAGCGCTCCAAAATGACAGACGATGACTATGTTTAAATAAGCTGGCAGTCACATTGATCCGGTTGTATTTGGAGGTCAGCTTCACTCAAACCTATACAGCCACACAGAAAAATCTCCTCTGCTCCTTTATCATTATTCCTCACCACGTTGCGGCTTTGCTAGCAGTCACGTATCGGTGAGTGCTCATATTTGAGTGGGTGCAATTTTCTGGGAACGAAGCACTTCAGAGAGTGTGTGTTTGTTTATGTGTGTGAAATAAATTCTGTCAATAATAAGGAGCAGCAGAGAATGTTCTGTGCACCAGATCACGGGTACATGCTTTTTAATAATCGCTTAATACACACACACATACACACATATACACACATTTAAAGCAGTACCTTAAATTCTGACAGCCACTCCTCCACCACTCCTTGGTCCATAGCCAACATGTTCCCTCATCTGCAGTGGAGTCACCTCTACCTAAGAGAGAAAGAAATACTGCGTAATTATTAACACACAGCAAATATACTGTACAGCGAATTAGCATACGTTCACAAAGACGAAGCTCCCTCCACATTCGCCAGCCGTGTATTCTCCTGATGAAAATACTCTACTACAAGCACTGCCATGGTCACAGTGATCCATGCCTGTACCGTTCTGGGCTTCAATTCAATACTCCAAAGAGGTGTAAGTCTCTCCTTCTTCGCCTCTCGCTCCTCTCGAGACACACAACCTCTGCAGCAAGAACCTTCAACTTAGGCTCACAAATGTGAAAGTCACCCACACAGAGGAGCCTGGCTGGCATCACTGTCGAGGCACTGATGAGGAAAATAATATGGCACAGCTGAATGTACATGCTCACTGAACAGGCAGTACTGTTTGGAGGTCTATAAACAGAGACAGATGAAAATAAATAAATAAATAAATTCTCTTCTTTATTTAACATTTTCATTACAGGAATAAAGTCTCTGCTCCGTCTCTCTCTACCTCCATCCCTGTTTGTTATTTTTGACATCTCTCACTATCCATTACAGCACTGACACTGTCTGCATGTTAACTTCTCCCTTTCCTCTCACCAGGCGCTCAACTTGTATTCAGGTAGCTACTTTCCTTCTGAAACTCCAATGTTACCCTGTCTGCTCTCGCTTACTCTCGGCAAAGTCTTCTCTCAATGTCATGTTATTTCTCACTCTGTACAAAAAGCATCGAATGGTTCCCGTCTCCCACATCTGTCCTGCACCAACATCAGAAGAAGAGACACCGTGGAAAACAGGGACAATTCAGGAGGTATTTTTAAACTGTATTTCAAAGTCTGTTAATGAGGACAGTTGAAGATGTGTTCAGTCTGTTCTGAAGAATTCACTTGGCAATCGATGATTAATAAAACAGCAGCTGAGGATGAGAGGAAACTCATCAGCTTTGCATTAAATTACACATAAACTAAAGTACTGTAGAAATTTGGCCTGATAATGACTTACAGTTGATTCGGAGACAAATATCGGTACCAAATGGCACGGTAATCAAGCCAGCGGTTGTTGAGACATGTCATGAAAGAAATAATAAATGTCAACTTTATGGTAGCACTCCAGGAAAAGTGAAGAAATCACTCAAGTCCTCAGCACTGCTTTCTAATGGGCCATACATGTCACGGCAAACCATCTTGACACATTATAGACTGCCCAACACCAGCATCCTTATAGTCACCAGCATGGTTGATCTGTGACAAAACAAGCGTGCAGATACGTACGTCCAGTCACTGAAAACCAAATCTACACAGTTATTATCACTTCAACACACAGCTGCCTTGAGACCTGTGTTTTCTTCTGTCTGTGTCTCTCTGATGGATTATCTGAATTCACTGGAGAGTATGCTGTGCCTGCGTCGTGTCTGCGCTCTGAAACTGGAAGTACAAGGCTAAATTAGCTGTTGAATGCAGAAACAAAGTCCATGTTTGGTATGTCTGGTAATAGACGCTGAGGTTAGTGGGAGGGAAAAAAAAAAAATCCTTCTACGTGCACACTCGTCATGCAGAAACATGGGCTCACATTTGGGCTAAAGATGGTATAATTCCACCTTATACTGAGGGGCTGACAACCACACACTCAAACTGTCTTCTCTTCAAAAGTATGAACCTCTTAAACTGACAAACGAAGCTTATTCAGAAAGAAAATACACCAGATTAAAGGCTCTGCAGATTATATGCTTTATATTGACTAGCAAAGAAACAAACACATACATAAACGTAATGTAATAAAATAATTAAATCTTCTTCTCTCTGTCCCTCTGCTACCTTTGTCCCTTCACTCATCCTCCCACACATCATTTTCTTTCCTTTTGCCTCCTGGTGTATCTTCCATGCACCCAAATTCTGTATTTTCTATTATTCTGGTGCTTAGTCCCTCTATGGCAGCCAGGTGTCTATTTATGGACTGTACCAATGACAGGAATGACAAGGGGGGAGGGGAGCCAGTGACTCATGAAATGGGGAAGGATTATAAAGCAGAATAGCCTCCATTTAGAGAAATTAGTCCTTTGTGGCAGCCTGTTGTTCTGCTCTTTCACAGTGGTGAAGGCAACACGGGGGACTGCGATATCCAAGGCCAGCATATGCCTTTTAATGGCAGGCGAACTTGAGTAGGAAACTAAAGGCTGTGATTAGACAGTGTGGATGAGTCAGTCTTGTAAGAGGATGGATTCCCCTCCTACAGAGTCACTTTCAACCCATCAACTCTGTCCACGCTGGTGTCTGGGGCATGTCATCTGGATCATCTGCATCCAGAAAAAGACACGTGGAGACCAGCACCAGCGGCTGCCTGCCATGCCGCCTACCTGTGGGATATATTTGTCTCCCACCACAGCAGCGGGAGGAAACTGTGGGGACACAAAGTTAGATCTAAGATAGATACACAGAAGAGATGCACAGAAGAATGCAGGTACTGCACAGGAAAAAAAAAAAAAAAATCGGGATAGTTTGTTCCAGCTGAAGGTGGCAACAAAACATACTGCATGATACATATTTACTGTCCTCACCATGCACTGTATGAAAAAAAAATAATAATAAAAATGAAGGGGAAAATGTACTGTAGACCTCAAAAATACACACATCTGGTTTAGTGAGTTTTATAAATTATTGGGTTACTGTCACATCACAGAAGCCTGAATAAATATTTTTATATTTGCCTAATTAAAAACAATGAAATCAATTATTTTGAAAAAAAAAAAAGTGCAGAAACTGTTGCTAATTAATTTCCTGACAAACGAGCAGCAATTAACTTCACTAATTGTTCCCTCTCTAATACTGAGATAATTTTAGCTAAGACGTATGAACTAAAAATCCATCACTGCAGCTACTCATCCATGGAAACAGTGATAATTCAATATGAAATTATGCTAAAACCACAAGAGACAGCAGTCAACACATAAAACCATCTCAAAGATTTCTAGGCTCCACTGACAAGCTGCAGTCATCTGGTGGAGGAAAATAGAAAACTAATTGCCTTAGGAAAACACTATCAGGTGCAATTATTGGATTAGGCAGATGTTTATCTTCCATGTTTGTCTGAATAACTTGTTAGCAATCTCTGTGTTGTTATGGATCAAATCATGGAGCAGCTGGTGAGTTTCCTCTGTGCAGCTCTACCATGCTGACCAGCGCTCACACATGAATAACCCAGTGTTAAGGATAAGTGACTGAACAGGCTTTACAAGCAAAGGCAACAAATAAAATGCATAATAAATGTGGAACACTTACACATAGGGAGTGCAGGATGATGAATAGAGCATCGGTAGCTAATTGAATAGAGGGATAGTTAAGTGGATGTATAGCGAGATGGGAGCTGAAAGAAGTGTATTACAACCCAAGGGATGATAACTCAAGAGGAGTGAGACGTAGGGTTCAATAAAAGCAGAGAGTTCATTAGGTTTCAATCTGTGCTGCCCCTGGCAACCTCTCAAGAGCCTGAGAAACATGAGATAAGGAAAGATACTGACACACACACCTCCCAGTGACCTAGACAAGCTCAAGGAATAACCAGCATGTTCAGTAACCTAAATGAGGCTTGCTGGGTTTTTTCACCAAAGCAATGCTCTAATGGAGCCAGCTGCTCGCCAAGGAGTGACGGAGAATGTGTCACACGTTGCACAAGTGTGTGTGCAAGAAGTGTGTTTATTCAATGTCTGGTGGTGACAAAACCTGTTCCTGTGAGCTAGCTAAAGTTGACAGCTCATTCCCTCTGTCAGTAGCGTCTTAAACTCTCAAACGCGCGCACACACACAAACAGACGCACACATAGTGTAAATGAGCTTATTTTTGACTCCTCCTTCTAAAGACTTCTTCCAGCACAAACAGGTCACTTAGTTTACATTCCTAATCTTTCTTGTGTGCTTGCAAGTCCTGACAGAGTCACAGCGAAACACCTGTGGCTGACACACAATACCCCACCAATGCCTTCACACGGATCAATACAGAAACCGCATCAAAACACACAGCGTCCGGGGCTCAGTAGTTAAGTGGGAACATACCTGTCCAGGGAAAGCTGGCGGAGAGAAAACTGAAGCAAGTCCAAGTGAGAATGAATTAGAGGGACACCCACACACATACATATCCCTCCCTGCTGATTACCTCATTTCCTACAACACACATACTGTGGAACCGTCGTTTTTTGAGGAAGTGAGTAGGCCAATAGGAATGGAGCGTTGAATGGAGGGAAGAAAGAAGAGAGAGAGAATGATAAAGTGGTGGTGCCCCAGCTGCTTTTTCTTGTGGTACGGGTGCAGCAACACACACACACACTACTGGTTAGTGAGAAAATTACATTGACACTTACACTGCTAAGCCGTCAAAAAATTAAAGTTACAGTGAGATCACTGTAAAAAAAAAAAAAAAAAAAAAAAAAAAAAAAAGCAAAGCCTCCACAGCTGACGTCAGCTCTTGTACAGACACACCCAAACCACTACAAACTGTTTAACTATTCTAACCACCCAAAGTTTCCAAAGCAGGTCAGTTACCCACTGTCTGCACACCGACCTGCTGCTACATGCTTGTTTTAATCTCAGTGGAAGCTGTTACAGAAGAGTTGTGGGGAGTCCTAGCGAAGGTGGAGTCAGAGTCACGCTGTACAAGTGTGGTCACAAAGGGCAGAGCCTCCAACATGCCCACAGCTCACAGCTTGACCTTCCCTCCAGTTCACCAGCCCTGCTAAGAGCTGTATACACCATTCCCTGGACTTCTGTATTTTGTTTTGACATTTCTTTTCAGTTTATGTATCACTTCTTTTTCCATCTGTCTGTTGCCATCTTCTTTATTTGGAATATGTTAGCCTGCGGTAACCCTGTTGCATCATCGCCTCCCACCTTGCTCTCCCCTAAGGTCTTCTTCAAAAGCAGGTTGCTTATAGCTTGGAGGGATTGAGGGGGGTGGGGGTTCTGCTTTTCTGCTTCTTTTTTCTTTCACATTCGCACACATATATAGCAGAGGACTGCCTGTAGCTAAGCAGAGATGACAACAGAGTCTGTGGTTAGTGTGTGTGTGTGGTTTTTGCTGCTGGGGGAGACAGATAGAGAGATCTGACAGGGAGGAATCCTCTTATAGCAGCCTACGCTCTCTCCTCTGTTGCCTCTAAGCCAGCGATGCATCTTCGTCCCTTCTTTTGCCCCTCCAATCTCTATCTTCCTGCAGCCACTGAGCGAGAGGAGACCATTCAAGTGATTTTTTTTATTTTAACACTCTTTTCCTTCAGTTTTTCTCTCCATTTGTCTCAGTTGTCACAATTACATAACTCACATGTACTCTATTAATGTTCTGCTCCATTTTTTTGAATTAAATTTTCACTTTTATTGAGGATATTTAGTTTGAGTTTCAAGATTTCACATGAAACTAAACATATGCTACATTTAGTGGTAATTATGTATGAAAAATATACTTTTGCCGGTGATTTTATTTTACCTAGATGTGCTAATATATGCATTTGGTGCAAACTAAATGAGGAGGGAGGTGGGATTGATGTATCAAATTGCAAGGATATTTTATGAACCTGTGGGCATGGGTGACAAAAGAGAAGCGGGTGCCCACACAATCTTTCCGCTCCATGACCTATTATGCTTAATTGTCAAAAGGCATTAAGAGGTCTGAGACACAAGCAACCACAATTGCCACACATTAACAGGGTGGCGCTTCCTTTTTCTGCGCGCGCACGCCCACACACACACACACACACACACACACACTAATGAGACCACTTCAACAGTGCACAATCACCCACCCAACAAACCCACAAGCACGTCTATGGCTCAAAGGCAAATGCACACAAATATATGGGAGGCAAAGTCACAAATAGTATATTATTTAAATAATAACTCGCATAACACCAGAAGGCTTTATCTGAAGGGCACAGTACCAAATAAACTAGTTTTAAACTAATAACCGCATATAGCTGTGGGGCTCTCCTGCACACTATTTCCCTTCATACAGTGAACTGGCTGAGTGGTATGGAGAAAAGCTGCATCACATGACTGCTATTAGAAAAATCCTAACAACGCATAACCTAAGACTAGTCTGTGGTGTTGGTTTCGCTTCCTCTGCCAAACGGTCACATACACACACCCATACACAGGAATCTTAACAAGTACACACACAGCTGTTAATTAACAATAAAAAGTCAGGTACAAAGTCTGTCTGTGGGACAGATGTGACTTTCTGCTACTGTAACAACATGTAAAAACAGCTCATTAGCCTAACATGTTAGACAGGCTTTTCCATCTTGCTCACGGCTTCATTTGGTCTTACCGAGCTGACTAACTACAAACTACACCTGTCTTTAAACACTGCTCTCCAGCTAGTGTGCCACAATGACTACTGGTGACACCGCGTGCCTTTAGACAATGTGAAATTCTGTCTCAACGTATTTTCATGTCAGTGGAAAACATGAGCTCTGGCAGCATTTCAATTCAGTGTGTTTCTTAAGCGGAGTCAGCCAGAGACTGTAAATTAATCCTCCGCCGTCACACACTCTCTATGTCGGCTTGCTGAATGACTTAGTGCTGTCACAACGCTTGCTTACAGATTAGCTAGTTAGCTAGCTCGGCTAAGGCGCGACACCAAGTAAACTGAGGAAGTTACTGTTTACTTACTGGCATGCTATCTGTCAGTTTCCTGGTATCACTGTCCTCTATCGCTCCGACAAGACGTGCGAACGGCTATCACTTCGCTACTCCATAAATCTCCTCAATAATTCAACAACATCAGCTCCTTCCATCTTCATTACTTTCTCCAGTCAGACTACCATAGACAAGAGGACTCGGTCTCCAGAGAGTGACAAGCTTCTGAGCCAATGAGGGAGCAGCATGTAACACATTTGCCACGCCTCTAAATGTGGGATCTAATCAAATTAGACTACAGACCACAAATTAATAATTTCCACGATCATGGTAGGTTGTCGCTGTCAGTCAGTGCTCTTTGACAGCCGACTGACATACAAAATATGCTATAAATGAATTATGAGCACACTATATGTAGAAACGCTAGTATATCGATTTTAGTTGAATAATATTTAATCATTGCTAATTTGCCTTAAATTTGGACAAAATAGTGTATATTCACAGTTACATTGTGAAAATAACCAGTTTAATTTTTTAACCATTTTATAATTTTATTTAATTAATCAGGGATCGAGTAATTATAGATTACCGTCATTAAGGACTTACTTAATATAAGTTCTTTGTATTAAACATATAGAGTGATTTAAAAAATTAAATCGTATTAATTAATTTACCGTTAGTATATAAAACGTTTTAATAAAGAGACAAAGCCAGTGTTGTTACATTTTACGCCACACTTCGCCAAATTAATCCGTATACAGCTAAAGGCGTTGCTCTAAAACTGCCTCCTTCTGGTAAATAATACATGACGACTTGACAATGACCTCTAGAACAATGGATTTTCCAAAATTAATTATCAAGATGGCATATGCCCACGTGTTTGTTTGCTTTCACATTAATAGTAGTGGGGAAGCTGCAGTTTGTAATCAGTCAATAAATGCAAAGGGCTTCTGTGAGTAATAAGATGCAAATCCGCACCCTCTGTGTTATTATATTAAAACATCCCATCACAAACCCTTTATTTAATTTCCACAGCAGCCATAATTAACTGTGCTTGTCTTCTCCTCTGTGGCAATATAAAAGAAAAGTACTATTCACAACCTTGGTACTCCTTCATTTAATGAGTCCATCACACTTGTAGCAAAACCTTGCAAAAATTAGGTCCTCAATCCTGGTTAAACACTCTAAAAAATAGTAATACACAAATTTTTTGATCATGGAGAATCTTTATCAACACTGAGCAGTTTCAGAAAGTTACCTCTTAGAAATGTGAAACAAAAAAAAGACCATATTAGAATAGATACGTGAGTCTGCAATGCCCCCTTATGTTAGCTGGTAAGATTGCACATATTCGTGAGACTTTAATTACTCAGACGTATACAGTATTTAAAGTGTAGGAGTGAGCATCTGCCATATTCACATGATTTTAATCAATATAGCAGATTTAATTGAGAGCTACGGATGCAAGTCTTTGTGATCTATTATAAAAATAATACAATATACAAGAGTACACATTTCAATTTGCAGAAAACAGACCACTGACAGTGTTACTTCGCAGGCTTGCACATGTTCACAAAATCAACTGAAGGTGGGTGACTGGCATGTTTACCAAACATCAGAGCAAGACAGACATAATCATCACAAGGTGTGTATAACCTGTGTAAATATTTGAATCTTATACATGTCCTGTGTTGTAATTGATCCATTTAAATAAACCATTCAAAAAGATGCATGAACTACATTTGACCCCCTGCTATCTCTGCAGCCTCAGTGAGAACCTCCCCAGCCTGTTGTCTGTACCTTTGCGACAGCTCCTTTGCCCTCTTCACTTCCCTAATGTTCTCCTCAAGGTTCTCATTTAGTCTTCCTTGCTCTTGGTAAGTTTCTGCTGCCCCCTTCACTTGCTCAGCCATTTGATCCTGGCTACGTAGCAACCAGCCAATAAGCTCTTGAAGTGTGGTACCCTTTGAGATGGCAGCCTTGGCGTTCTCAGAGATGCCCTTCAGTTCATTCTGAGCTCGCTGCAGATGTAGAGGCAGTAGTTTCTCTTCACTTGTGACCTCTGACCCCACAGGAACAACACTGAGGGAGAAGTCATAGCCTTTAATCTTAACAGAGACCATGTATGTGGCTTCTGGAAATAAAGAAAAATCAGAGTGAACAAAGGAAACAGAAATAAAAAAAATAAAGACTTCTGCTGTCACATTGAAGATGCTTTGTGTAACTCGCCATTCTCCTCTCTAATCTTCCTCACACATTCAGCCAAAGCCAGGGTATCATTGCAGGTGTAGTTGCAGCTCTGTTGCAGGTTTCTGATGTGCTGGACCATGGACTCAAAGCGGTTTTGCTGCTCGTTGAAGGTCTCAGCCATGTCAGAAAACCTCAGATCCAATTCTGGCACACACACTCGCCTGATCACCAGCCTTCCAATACGTTTTGTGGTCTGTGCATCTGGGCAGAAAAAAGTATTCATCAGTAAATTCAGGTTTGAAAGACAGACATTCAGGGAGCTGACATACCACTGTGTGCTGGACGGGTTTGTCTGGCTGATTCAGCTCCATTGGCTTCAGTTGGTCTGGGACGCAGGAGAGGTTGCCTCTGAAACAGATGAATTGTTATCTTTAGATAACTATGTCAAAATGAGCACTGACAGACCTTTGTTCTCTTTGACCCATACTACTTTGTCATAAACTCTGCCGTGTTCATGTCTCAAAATCCCCAAAGATTTCAATGTATGTGGAGAAATAAGTTAACAATAAATCTTTTTCACTGTCATAATTGAGTCGATAATCGAGTTTCTCAAATAAAGACACTTAATACTCTGTTAAAACTTACATCAAACTCAGAGCAGGGTTAACACATACCTCGTTGCTGTAGTTATCGTCAGAGAAGCAGCAACAGCAGAGAAAACGGAGCATTTTCTGCAGCTCTGGTGTCTTTCAATTTGTTTTCAGGTCAATTATTCCTGACAATGCATTTGTAGTCCGCATTCCGCATTACGTCAGCGTCATGAGACTGAGTGCAACAAACCTTCCTGGTTATATTGGGTTTTTTTTTTTAAATTTCCAGTACAGATATGATTGCGACAGACAGGTGCACCAACAGGTGAGCTGCTAAGTATACAAAACTGATCCCAGCTGTGTACTATAAGCCAATAATTGAGTTAAATCTGAAATTTACACACACACACTACAAAGGTGGTTTTCTTGACCAAATCCTTAACACTCTCCCTAGATCTACAAACTATGGGAAAAACATAAATCAGTTCCGCAATCCTTCAAGTGACTATGTAATTTGTCACTTCGCTCGATAGAGGGCGGAGTCGAGTAAGTGTAACCACAGTTGAAACCGTAGAAGAAGAAGAGGAACCTACAAGCAAACCTCATAGGGTCCTAGCTTACTACATTAGGTGGTACATTAGACATATTTTATTATTATTTTAACTCAGGACAGCATTTTAGTTTCGCTTTACCAGATTCACAGAAAAGCTGCCGTAAAGTTGGTGACTTCTAAACTTATAAATTCACAACAAGCTGCTGGCTGTTAGCAAGCTAACTGTCAGCTGCTGACAACAAAGGGACTCACTGCAGCTCGACATCGCACTATTGTTTTAATTCAAGTGGACAGATCATATTAATCAGCCTGACATGACGGGGATGGCCTCTCCAGAGAAGGCATCAAGCACCAAGAAGAAGAGCGAGAGAAAGTGTGCCACCAAGGAGGAGTACAGACAGCTGTCCAGCATCATGGGAGTCATGAACAACCTGAGAAAACAGGTGTGTGTCAGTGACAGGTCTTTGCAAGAATCGTTTACTGTGTGTGTGTGTGTGTGTGTGTGTGTGTGTGTGCCTCTCTGTCCTGCCACCTGATAACTGTTTGTGTTTTTTCTTCAGGGTACACTGTGTGATGTGACCCTGGTGGTTCAGGGGAAACACTTTCCTGCCCACAGAGTTGTGCTAGCTGCTGCCAGCCACTTCTTCAGCCTCATGTTTACCAGTGAGCATGATACACAAACACCTACAAATGCATAGTTTGTACCCTAAGATGTTGTGGACCACCGTTGTGAGAAAATTGCTTCAGCTGGTAGATAGGTCCTCTGGATAGGTGTGACTTGTAATTGTAGGTTCTGTTTTTGGGGGATGTATTCGTAAAAAGTGGCATAAATATGATTAGAAATTGGCACCTTAATGAATTGAAAAATCTATGATTTTTTTAGTATTAAGAGTTGAAGGAGCAAAAGACAGTAAATTTAACTGTAACTTAGAAGTGAAAATTCCTGTCATGCATTTATATACTGTGGTTATTATAAGTTAAAAAGATATTGCATGTTATGATCAATGGTTGATTATTGTATGATTATTTTAGCTTCAGACACAATAGCAAAATGGACTTTGTCCAGGCCAGTAAACCAATATTACTAAGGTTATAAACTAAAATGAATATATATGGCTTATGTTACTGTTGCAGTTCTCCCCAAACTGCCTCACGGACAGCATGGTTTTATTTTCTAATACAGCTACCTCTGTTTTTACTCACTACCAGCTAGAATGATGGAGTCAATGTCCCATGAGGTGGAGCTCAGGAGTGCTGAGCCAGAGATCATTGAGCTGTTAATTGAATTTATTTACACAGCACGGTAAGAGGCTGGACTCAAAGTAAAGCATGATGTGTAACTTATCAGCACAGTCATTTTAACACTTTTACATTTTTCCATAAAAGACTTGCCTGATTCTGTTATGCAGGTCCTCATTGAGGGGTGTGCATCTTATACGTACTGTGTGTGTGTGTGTGTGTGTGTGTGTGTGTGTGTGTGTGTGTTTGTGTCAGAATCTCAGTAAACAGCAGTAATGTCCAGTCCTTATTGGATGCAGCCAACCAGTACCAGATTGAGCCTGTGAAGAAGATGTGTGTGGAGTTCCTTAAAGGACAGATTGATGCAACAAACTGTTTGGGTAACAACAGAAATCTAAATACAGGCCTTCCACTCATATTCTTCATATTCAATAATTCTTCTGCTGTTCTCCCTGTAGGTATCTCAGCACTTGCAGACTGTATGGACTGTCCGGAGCTGAAGGCAGCAGCTGAGGACTTCTTCCAGCTGCACTTCACTGAAGTTTATAAATTAGATGAATTCCTGCAACTGGATGTTACACAGCTCACATATCTTCTGCACCAGGACAAACTGACCGTCCGTGCTGAGGCTCAGGTACTAATGTACACATCCAACAGTTTTTTTGAAAAGTAATATTTGCCCATTTCTAATTGATAAATACTTGTTTTAGAACTTATTTTACCACATTAATGTGTGTCCTCAAGACAATGCTGAGTTACAATTTTGACTTAACACCATGCCCCCTTAATCTGTATAAACTCTCATGATTTGTTGTTGCATTTGTGTTCAGATTTATGATGCTGCAGTGCGCTGGCTGAAGTATGATGTGTGTAACAGACAACAGTACATGGTGGAGGTGTTGGGGTGTGTTCGCTTTCCTCTGGTTTCCAAAACATTCCTCTCCAAGACTGTGCAGGCTGAGCCCCTCATCCAGGACAATCCACAGTGCCTCAAGATGGTCATCAGTGAGTGGAAAGAGAGAGAAACACATACACACAAATAAACAAACTCTAGTTGTGTGGGCATAATAAATGTACATAATTTTTTTCACTCACAAAACACAAATACAAGTAGTGTCATAAGAAAATTGTTGACATTTTCAGCTATGTATAGGAGCTAGATCTTAGCTAAATATCTGTACTATTCCTATAGTAAACATTTAAATGAATAATGATAGGTACTAGGGTATATTTCAACCATGTATAACATGATATTGTGCATATTTCAGATTTACAAAAGCAACTTGATGTTAAAACTGCATTTGCACAAGGGCTGACTGGCTTGATATCAGCACACCCACACACACAAAACAAAACAAAACCAGCCAGTGCTTTTGTCTCAGGTGGGATGCGCTACCACCTGCTGTCCCTGGAGGACCGGGAGGACCTGGGAGAGAGCAGCAGACCGCGACGCAAGAAGCACGACTACCGCATTGCTCTCTTTGGAGGCTCGCAGCCTCAGTCATGCCGCTACTTCAACCCAAAGGTACCAGACTGCAAATGCAAACAAATTTTGGCCACTGAAGCAATTGCACTAATAAAGCACAATAAAATGTAATACACATATGTACAACAATGCAATTGACAGGGTAAACACAAGGTTCACTTTCCTACTTTTTCATTATTGTTGGATTACAACATTGTTATAGTTGTGTACAGTACAAGTACTAGTATGGCTCTCCATGCAGGACTCCAGCTGGACAGACATTCGCTGCCCCTTTGAGAAGCGCCGTGATGCCACAGCCGTCTTCTGGGACAATGTGGTCTACATCCTGGGAGGCTCACAGCTCTTCCCTATTAAGCGCATGGACTGTTACAACGTTCTGAAGGACAGCTGGTACTCCAAACTGGGTCCTCCTACACCTCGAGACAGCCTGGCTGCCTGTGCTGCCCAGGGCAAGATCTACACATCTGGGGGGTCAGAAGTAGGTGAGCATGGGGATGTGCAAGAGAAGAACTTGAGACATCGACTTGGGTGCTTCGTGTGTCTACTGAGTGGGCTGCGGACAATGAAGTGCTAGTATGGGATAAATAACTTTGATAATTGCTGTAGTTTGTGTTACTACTGTACTGTGCTCTAGAAAAGCAGTACAGACACGTAGTAAAATAAATGTAGTTGATGATTCTTCAACAATAATCCACTTGTGTGTTTGCAGGTAGCTCGGCCTTGGACCTTTTCGAATGCTACGACACAAGGACAGAGTCGTGGAAGGTCAAAACCAGCATGCTGATGGCCCGCTGCAGCCACGGCTCAGTGGAGGCCAACGGGCTCATTTATGTTTGTGGAGGAACAGTGGGCAACAACGTCTCTGGCAGGGTCCTCAACAACTGTGAGGTTTACGACCCCAACACACAACAGTGAGTGACAGAAACATACACCTCAGTACATCCACAAAAATCCTATACAGTATGTCTCAGCTTGCTCACAATCCTGGGACTTCTTTTGCTTTTGGCTTATATACAGTATGCATGGATGTGATAATGTAAAGGTAAAAGAGTGAACAGACTGCTTTGGACTTATATTTACACTCACTTTGATTTACCGTATTTTCCGGACTATGGAGCGCACCTGTCTATAAGCCGCTCATGTCTATAAGCTGCTATTGAATTTATTTGAACAGTTTCATGTGGTCCACTCTGACCTGATATGACGAGGCTAAATGTATCGGCGGCACGGAGCTTGCTAGCTTGTAAAAAGCTAACGAGCTTCGTGCCGCCAATATATGAGCCACACTGGTGTTTAAGCCGCAGGGTTCAAAGCGTCAGTAAAAAGTAGCGGCTTATAGTCCGGAAAATACGGTAAATAATATTGTTTCTGTTTAGTAAAAACAATTCCATCCCCAACAGTGTTCAGGAAACAGAATAAATAGCTTTCTTTCTACCTCTAGCGTGATGCAATTTTCTATTTATCCAGTTGTGTTCACTGAAATCAACAGGTCGTAGAAATGAGTACATATTGTTTTGCTGCACTGTAACACTTATCTGTGTTCTGCCACACTCTAATTTTACCTTTTCAGATGGAGGGAGTTGTGTGGGATGAGAGAGTCCAGGAAGAACCATGGGCTGGTGGTTGTCAACAATAGGATCTATGCTATTGGAGGCCAGGGGGCGCTGGGTAATAAGTTTTATGACACTACAATGATAAAGAAGGGGTTGCACTGTAATAACAGATATACTTATTAGCTGTAGCATTTTATAATAGCAGGTGTGTGTTAGTATAATGCTGTTTGTGTGTATTTTTCTAGGTGGGCTGGACTCGGTTGAATACTATGACATTGCCAGTAATGAGTGGCGCGCAGCCTCGCCAATGCCATGGCGAGGTATAACAGTGAAGTGTGCGGCAGTCGGCGATGTCATCTATGTGTTGGCAGGGTTCCAAGGGGTGGGACGACTCGGACACGTCCTGGAGTATCACACTGAAACTGACAGGTTGGTGTAATAAGTAGCATAAATTAGTAAACAGATACTGCGGATGTCCTATGGTGTAAAAAAAAAAACAACACTGCCTTGATATCTGTACAATAATTAGGTGGGTGACTTGCAACAAGGTGCGAGCATTTCCCGTCACCAGCTGTCTGATCTGTGTGGTCGACACATGCGGAGTCAATGAAGATGAAGACATGGACCTCATAGACTCTCAGCCACCTGCTGCATCGACTGCGTCTTCATCAGCCTCAACCTCAACATCCTCATAGGACAAAAGGGAACTTCAGTGTATGTTCAGTTCTGAGGTTTGTTCACAGTTGTTGTTACTGAGCTGATTTATATGAGGAAGGGCCTCTCTTTTTAGGGAGAGCCAGTCACGCCTAGACAGCTCAAATAAATGTGAAAATTTGTATGTACATTCGACAGTGTGGTTATGTTTAACTATTTATAAGTTCTCTTTAATTTTTTGTATAGCAAGCTCAGTAAACAATTCAGGATCAGAGCAACAAATTCATAGATATTAAGACATATGCAATAAAATAAGGCAAGATTTCATATATTGTTGACATTAGCTGCCATACAACTTTCTGCTTGACAGGTTGAGCATCTCTACCTTCACTGTTTAAATACTTTGTTGGCACAACTGAATAAAACTGTAAAACGTGATTAAGTGGACAAAAACAATTTTGATAAAAACCTTCTATAAATCTGCTCAAATGTGATAAGAGTATGCTTTGGGAAACCTGATTACATTCAGATAGACATTCAGATAGATATCTTGACATTACATTTTTTTAAACAGAAATTTGAATATAAAATGCACTTGCATATCAGAGAGGGAGGTTAAATTAGTGCAATACAGTTATACACAGTGGTAAACATTAAGAAATGTTATTCTTCACTTGAACCACCTGCAATATGTCCTCCCTCCTTTGGCCCTTAACAAGCATTTTATATCGATCTGTTTATTCTTTTCTGCCTCCCGATCAATCATCATCAGAGTCATCCTCGCTCATAAGGAGCATAAACCTGTTGTTTATTTCCTCAGCATTTCTCCCCCCTCCCTGAGCTCCTCCTCCTCCTCGCCCTCTTCCTCTCCTCCCCCGACCTCTGCCTCGCCTCCTCCTCCCTGATGCTGATGAGGAGGGATTGGCTTTGGAGCTGCAGTTCTTCACAGCATCCAGCAGGGAGGAGTAGAGGTGTTCAGATAGGGATCCTGTAGTCAGGAGGGACTCAACAGCTCTGCCCCCTTTCAGATACCCGACCAGGCCATGCACCAGCGTGCCACTGAACAACCTTGAAGACACGGGGAAGAAAGAAGCAACAAAATTTTTAAAATATGTGCCAAAAAATGCAGTTTTTCACCTTTTGCTGGTGGTACCTGCCCACATTATTAGATTTGTTTACAAAACACAAAAAGAAAACTGAGATTAATGTAATGTAATTAACCAAAACCTGTACAATTGCATTTTTAATTTTTTTTACAAGGCCCTCTTCCAGAAAAACTCTACAAATTGTTGCTGTAAAAACTTCAAAATCTCTGCAGTTGAAACTAAAACTTTCAAATGTATCTTCTCCTATTTATATTGCTTATGACTACATTTACAGGTATGGGAGAAAAGTGACTACTGACATAACAATTATTTAGTCACAATTTGGTGCTTTGTCTTACCATGACAGACGGGGTTCAGGCAGTGGTAGCAGCAATAGCTGATTGAGATACAGTGCACTCCAGATGCAGGCCTGCCATTGGCTAAAACTGTGACCCACTGCGATGTCCAAGCCCCGTCCATCCCTTCTATTCACACGGTGTCGATCCAGCCCTGGCCACACTCTACGCTCTGCAGCCCAGTTAACCTGTGGGGCTGGAATATTGGGCAATAACAACAGTGTCCCTGGTTATTAAGGTACATTTTTACTCTGTTTAACAAAATGAGAGATGCAGCAGAGCTAACCAGCGTATTGGTAGTGTGCAGCTCCGGACTGGTGAATCTGGACCAGCTCTCCATAAACTAGGCCGAGCACCAAAGCCTGCAACTGGGGCTGTGAGGGTGTTGGTATGGCCTCTCGCAGCCAGAACCCTGTTGCTGCTACAGCCAAGTGTAGGTGGAGAGGAACAGGAGCCAGGGCAGATTCCTTCACCCCCAACACTTCTAACAGGACACCCAGTCGCACCGCCACAGGTGTCTGGATAAAGTGAAGCAACAGCATTGGAAAATACAATTAAATAATGTGGACAATTTCTTTAAAATCCATGTAGTTGCAAAGGTAAAAAGTAAATACTGAACAAAACATTTTTGTCATCATGTTTACCTGACTGAGTCTCTCCAGATGTATATGGGTTCGGGGGGGATGTGCCTCCATCTGGTTTTTCTTTAAGTTTAGGTCCAAACGGTCGTACTCTTCCACACAAATGGGAGTGCTAAAGCCCTGAGACTGCACTGTTGCTGCACCAGCTGTTTGCTCCATACTAAATGCTACATTTACACCTTGTTGTGTAGGTAAAATGTGGCCCTGACCTGTGCCTCCTCTCCCCCTTCCTCCTCGCCCTCTCCCACCTCTGATTCCCCCCTGTCTGATGTTTCCTCGTGTGCTCGTATCCTGCACTTGCACTTGCTGTCCACCTCCACCTCTTCCTTGACTTACATTTTCTGGGGCTGTCTGCAGTAATATCCCATATATGGCCTGGCGTATCGCTCTGGAAGTACAGTGGCTACTGGCTAGCTTACTGTTCTCCACCTGTGGGACGAGGAGGACCCTGCGCATCACCAATGCATCGACCACCAAGGGAGCCAACAGTCCCTTTGCTGCAGCTAGTGACAGGAATGCTGGCAGCTGAGCAAAGCCAGAGGTCTGACCTCCCGGAGCTGCTTTACCTCCAGAGAACCAGTGAGCCAGAGAGCTTCGTGACTTGATGTGATACTCCTGCATACGTGCCCACAGCTGGGAACTGAGCCCACAATTTGGACCTCTCTTTCCTCCACTGCCTTCCCCCATTAGTTTGGTCACTTCGTCTAGGGCCTCTGCCACACTTGAAAAAGAGGACAGCCAGAGGAGGATGGTCTCGATACGAGAAGGGGGTGATTTACATTTATGCCTGCCACCACCTCCACTTAACACACTCACATCTAACAGAGAAAGGAGGGTTTCAGCCTCTTTTGGAGCACCATAGTCGTTACCGTTCAGAACAGCACATAAGGGTAGCAACTCACGGTTCATACCCCCAAACCAACGACAGAGACGATCGGTGGTGTAGCGCCGAGCAGAGATGTGGGAAAGAGAGCCTTGACGATTAAGATTGTTCCACTGGAAAAAACGGAATGGCAGGTAACCACCTAACATGAGATATGAAAGCACATAAACAGTATGTGAAACAACTACAAAATTGCTATAACTCCCAGATATTACAAAGGGCTATTTGGAGAGAAAAATCCTGTCACTACCCACACCTGGAAGATCAAAGATATAAAAGTCACTGTCATTGGTCAGCACCGGACAGTTCCACTGATGTGCCAAACATGCAATCTCCCAGTCAGCCTCAGCTGGACACTGGACAAGTGGGACGCCTTTCTGTATGAGGACCTGAATGAAGACATCTCTTGTGAGGATGGGGAGAACAGAGCCACTGCGGCCACGGGACAAACTGTCTGCGTCCTTTATCTTTGATTGTAGGCGCTGCCGCAGAGTAGAAAACTTCTTGTCACTGGGGTCCATCCCTTACAATCATCAAAAAGACATAAACATACATAGTTACAACTACAGACAAACTTGGTGCAGGTTCAAATCAAACCCCAACATTCCTCCATTTATTCTAATACTGTTTCACGTAGTCAATTTACAAAATAACTATTTAGATTTACCAAAACATATTATTCAATTATTTAAAAAAAAAATCCATAACATTCATAAAGTGGGTTTGAGTTAAATTACATAAAAATTAATGCAGAAGGAAAATGGATTTTTTTTTTTTTAAATTTAATTCATTTAAATTACTTCACAGTTTAATAATGCATATGCTATTACACTGGAATACAACATTACCACATACTATGAGAGATAAATACCTAAAAATGTGACTTAAAAAGATTAGATAGCTTTCCAGTTAAAGTAGCTGTCAATCTGTGAATTACTTTAAAAATAACTAATGAAATCTGGATCCCCGTTTTGAACTGTATTTTAAAATATACATCTGGAAACATTAATATCATCAACTGAAAGAAGTTGAGGAGCTGAGAGAGAGCAACAGTTTCAGTGGGCTGCAAGTTCAAAGCATCCTCACCTCCGTCCAGTACCACATAGGGCTGAATGTTACAGGCTGCCAACGCAGAGAGAAACTGGTCGAGCAGGAGAGCGAAAGCATCATAGTCGCCTCCACGCTGTTGGTCCATGCTGCTGTTAAAGTAGAGCCTGAAGTACAGACTGCAGCCATCGATCACCAGACGACTGTCCCTGAACTTCACATCTTGGAAGAAGTTTCTGTTCCCCTCCACGAGGGTGGTCAGACCCTGGACACCCATGGGATCTCAGGGCCTGTGAGAAGACATGGAGTGAGAAGATGAGTGAAGTGCTACTCATAGTGGTAAAGACGCCAAAATAAAAGGACAGGGCAGGGCAGCGCGTGTGTACGTGTTGGCAGACATGTAGTTACAGGATTCGACGGAAAATAAATGCAGACTATAATAGACTCGGTAGACAGTGCACGAGGGTTTATTTTTCCGGGAACATAAGATCTTTCTGATGCTAAATTGTGACATCACGGAAATTACTGCAACAAAATTACTACAATTGGAATAAACTGAATGCAAGAGATTTAACCGTAACTCAGTATTTTACATGTAAATATTCCAAAGGTAGTTTGAAATGCACCATAAAATATTCACGAGCTATGGGCTACTAACCAATATGTCAGTTTACTTCAGTTCTGATTACACGTCTCGTGCAAATATTTCCGTGTATATGTATCCTGTGTATGTGTAGCACTTCAAAATAAAGGTCCTGCGTTGTCACAAGTGTGGCAAGTGTGATGCGTGTTATGGAATTTGTGCATTTTGAACAAGTACTAATGAATTAAAAACACATGTGCCAAAAAATACACTTTAAAACTTTAAAAAAACGAAAAACTGCTCAACAATAAATAACAGAAAACCCTTACGACGAATTGCAACAATGACGTGGTGTCTCGCGAGAGGACGCGAGAACTCAAACGCTAGCGACCGCGCTAGCCAGTTTTGTTCTCCCGTTTGAAAATATTCTGGTTTAATTATGGCGACAATGTCCGGAGGAACAAACCTTGGAATTCCCGGAACAAGCCAGGCCAGCTCCGGGTCATTTGCACATCGGAAAAAAGACAGCAGCCCGTCTGCGAGGTTCTGGGAGAGTCCGGATACTTTAGCACAGCTGGAGGTGGTGCGACAGTGGATCGGGAAGCACTACAAAAAGGTAGTTAGCTAACTAGGAAGCTAGGTAACACGCTAGCCGCCCCCTGCTAGCGAGCTGAATGGCTCACACTGTAAACAAACGTCTCATGCTGCATAACGATACGTTTACACTGGCTATCAAGATGTAATTAAAGAAACTACCCAAATATGCACATTTAAAGTATAGAAAAATAGAGGAAATTAAATGAAAACTGCTCATTCATGGAGGTTAATGTTCCTCAAATACAGTTGCTAAGTTGGCGAGACTGTCGGTCAAATGTAGTAATGTCATGTATAATGGATAAGTAGCAATGAGTAAATAAAAAATCTCTTCATATCTCCTTTCAAATTGTGTGTGTTTCTGTCAGCATGTGTTGGTGGATGCCCCATCTTGTCAGGCTCTGGCAGCAGTCACCCTGCAGCTTCTCCAGTTTCAAGAGGATGCCTTTGGTCGACAAGCTGCCAGTCCTGCACTCACCAAACTGCCCGTGAGTCTGTCTCTCACTGTTTCTCTTCACTCTACAATACTTGGTAGGAGTACACTGTCCTTGTGGTTCTTAAATCACCTCAAGGCATGACGCTTCAGTGTTCTTACGTATTTGTGGTTGACAGAACTATATTGTTGTTATTTTTAGATAGATATATTAAGTGCTTGATCAATTTGATAAAAGTCATCTGTCAGTCTTGACAGTTACAATTGCAGAAGATAAAAACGTGTAATAAAACTGAAAACTAATATTCATAGTAGTCCTTGTCACAAAGAGGAATAGGTACAAGGAAAGGTCTTCAGATTAGGCATAATAAAGTATTAAAAACATGTTCATGTTAACTGTCAAAACAGTGTTAATCTGGTAATTTCTCTGCAGGCACAGTGCTTCCTGGACCTACGACCAGGGGGTGGGCTCTGCCACATCATTGGCACTGCTTACAAGTTCAAAGCTGAACAGGGCTGGTGGGTAGTATGCCTCCTATGCCTTTGTCATTTTACAGTAGTATCCTTATTTCTTATTTAGTTTATTCTTACTAACTGTGTCCTCATTACCTATTTGTTTCTTCTCTACCTTCACACAGGCGAAGGTTTGACTTGCAGAATCCCTCAAGAACTGAGAGAAATGTAGAGATGTTTAGTACAATTGAAAAAGCACTGGTCCAGGTAACACACACACACACACACACACACACACACACACACACCACCACCACCACTACCACTACCACTACTACTACTGATGGGGTTTCTACTTTTTGTGTCACCAGAACAATTGCATGTCACTCCCTGTGGTATATCTGGATCCCACACTGGACCAGGAGCTGGCTAGTAGACTGACTGGCATCATCACCAAACACCAGGTAAACTGCTGCAGATGCGGGTTAATCACAAATGCACAGTGGGGTGATACATCGTGTTAAAATGTGATTACAGTTGGTTGTATACAGGAGTGAGAACAAAATCAATAGTGTAAAGCTCTGATAATATGGTTCTGTTTTGTATTTTATAGGGAACTCTCACTGAGGACAGAACGCTTGCCAGTCATCACATCTACACTTCACCCGCTTCTACAGAGGAAGGTCAGTTGAAGGTTGTGTCTGTATGTAATTTGTTAAAATTATAATGCCTTATAGTAACTCACTAATACATGTTATGTGCACATCTATATTCAGATGAGTGGATGCGTCCTGTTATGCGGAAAGACAAGCATGTCTTGGTACATTGGGGCATGCACCCTGACAGGTAATGCCTGAGCAAACACACATACACACACAGTTACAGACAGAAAAAAACTTAAACTACTTGACCATGACTTCTCTTGTCTCTTTTCAACAGTTATGACAGTTGGCTGTCCTCAAGTGATGTTGAAGGAGAGGTTGAAGAGCTGCCACACTCAGAAAGGCCGTGGAGGGTTAGTATGACAGTACACGTATAACAATAATACATCAATATTTTGTAGGTTAGAACATGAAATTACATTAAAGTTAATTACAGAGTCAGAATATGTACTTTTTGTTTCACCTTCCATGGTAGTCTGTCAGGAGTCAGGTCACAACTGAGCAATGTTTTTCTTCTTCGTGTGTTTGTTCTCAGACTCAGAGGTTGTCAGCAGGGACACAGTTTCATAACAGACTCTATAAATAATGGAGGATTTTACATAATATCTAATAAATTCAACAAGTAACTTGATAAGTAATTGCAGCCCAGTTATTTATCTGTCAAACCCAATTTTCTCTGGTATTTGGTGTTTGGGAGTTTCTTTTAATGAGATAAGGCAGTATGCGCCACTCATTGATATTCGTTTTGTGTGGGTGTGTGTTTGCTCCAGGTCCATGCTGGTTGGGTTCTCGATACGGATGTTTTCAATGAGTGGATGAATGAAGAAGACTATTGTGTGGATGAGAGGAATGTACCGGTCATCCTCCGCCAGCGTATTCACCTCCAAGACGACCAGGTTTGTGCGAAGCTGTGGGTGTTTATGGTCTGGAGGGCTTCTAAAAGGGAGATCAGAGTCTGTTATTTATTCTCTTTTTCCAATTTCTATAAACTGACTTCCCCTGGTGATACAACATGGATTGTCCCATTCATCAAATTGGCTGCTCCTTTTTTATTTTTATTTTTTTCTAATTTTCATCCATCTACTAATCTGTGTGTTACAGGACTCAAAATCGACGCCGTCCAAAAAGAGAAGACGCTCTCCTTCTCCTCCCTCCACTGAAGGCAGGAAGAAAGGAAAGAAAGGGTGAGAGATAACAGTTTTTTCCAAGAGGGGTTATGCTTTTAGTTTGACATCACATTGTGGGGTTTCAGAATTGATGTTTGTGTGTATGCACATAGGAGAAGGCGTGGACAACAGGAGGAGGAGCCGGAAGAGGACCTGACCAAAGACATGGAACACCCTACCCCTGTGCCTAACATGGAGGAGGTCATATTGCCCAAGAATGGTAAAAAAAAAAAAAACCCAAAAAAACATATTTAACAAAAAATCAGTAAAAGTAAATTATTTTTCATTAAACCGTTGTGTTAAATTTTTGTCTCTAAATTGTTTGTAATTTCTTTTCCATGTGTGTAGTCAACCTGAAGAAAGACAGTGAGAATACTCCTGTCAAAGGAGGGACAATGGCTGACCTGGGTAAGTTTGCATGTGCTATTGTTAGATAAACAATATACCATTAACAATATGTAATTCTGTTTCTCTTTTTTGTGTTTATACGTCTCGATTTTTCATTTTTTTTTCTTTGTTTCTCATACAGATGAACAGGAGGAAGATTTCCCGGGAAGGGTAAATGACGTCATTCTTAGATAAAATGTTTGAAGTTGCAAAAGAAGGTTGGGTCTTCAGTGTTTGTGTTGTAAAATTGTTATTGATGTTACTCCTTGTGTTTGTGTGTCTAGGAAGACGAAGAGGGACGAGGAGAGATCCCACGCTTATCTGAAGGCGAGGACAATATCACAGAACAAACCCATCATATTATCATACCAAGCTACACATCTTGGTTCAATAACAACAGGTAAACAAATACACACATGTATTGTATTGACTTATTTCATCACATCCCCAGTGCATAACTTGAAAGTAATTTTGGCCTAACCTGTAAAAACCTCCCTGCCTGTGTTGTCCAGCATTCACGCGATTGAAAAACGTGCACTGCCTGAATTCTTCAACGGAAAGAACAAATCAAAATCTGCCGAAATGTGAGTACTGCTGACGTTTAGACGTGACCATTAACATAGATGACTGAGAACGCCTCAGTAAGGTGACCCCTGTGCATTGCAGCTACCTGGCATATCGTAATTTCATGATCGACACGTACCGGCTAAACCCCCAGGAGTACCTGAGTTCAACGTCCTGCAGACGCAACCTCACTGGAGATGTTTGTGCTGTCATGAGGTACAGTTTAGTGTGTGTGTGTGTGGGTGTTTGCTGCCATGCAGTGTCTGCTGCATCTGCTAAATTAAGTGTAGTATGTAGGCGTTGAGCTGTGTGAATGCGTTAACAAATTAAATCTGTTAAAGCTGGAAAGGAACATGCGGTATCTGGTGTAGTTAATGAGTTTGCAATTTAAAAGCATCTTTACTTTTAATTACAACTCGCTGATTTGTCAGTGTGTTCACAGTTTGTCAGCAGTTTCGGCTGCAGCAGAGAGGAACTAATATTCTTCTTGTCCAAGGGTTCATGCATTTCTGGAGCAGTGGGGTTTGATTAACTACCAAGTGGATGCCGAGAGCAGACCACTTCCAATGGGACCTCCACCCACCCCCCATTTCAATGTACTGGCTGACACACCAGCTGGACTGGCTCCCCTACAACACAAACCCCTACAGGTTTGTGTTGCTGTTGTCCCGCTGATCAGCACAGGCTGAATTGAAAAATTGGAAACACCTGCTGATAAACTCTGCCACTCGCACTCATTCTTGCAGGTGTCGGCCTCTCAGCACATGTTGTATTTCCCAGAAAAGAGCAGAGAGAAACCTTCAGACTGCCAGAACTTTGGTCTGCGCACTGATATCTACGCCAGGAAACACCCTAAGGTCTCACACAATAACAGCACAAAAGTCTATTTATGATTGGTGTACAACATAACAGTGTTTAATTAGTAGTATCAAATTAATATGTAAATGCAAACTCAGTCATTGGCCCTTAGTATTTTTTGTGCATTTTGTGAACTTCACAGAGATTTATTTATTTTGTGTTTTTAATTTAAATTAATTTTTTTATGACCCCTGTATTAGACAAAAGGGGCAAGTGCAGGAAGGGAATGGACAGAGCAGGAGACACTCCTGCTGTTGGAGGTAAGACAATCTCTTCAGCTTTTCTATGTTTTTTGTCACAGACCTGAGTCATGACTCACTGCTCTCCTAAGCGGGAAAAGGTCTATTTTTGTTTTAGGAGATCTTTTACATAAGCTCTGCCTCTTCCTCTGTCTTCCTCTTTGTTTGTCTCTGGTGTCTCTCTCAGGCCTTAGAGGTTTACAGAGACGACTGGAACAAAGTATCGGAGCATGTGGGCTCCAGAACACAGGACGAATGTATCCTCCACTTCCTTCGTCTGCCGATAGAAGATCCTTACCTGGAGGACTCCTCGGCCTCTCTGGGCCCGCTGGCATATCAGCCTGTGCCTTTCAGCCAATCAGAGAACCCTGTTATGAGCACCGTGGCCTTCTTGGCATCTGTGGTGGATCCACGTGTGGCATCAGCAGCAGCTAAGGCAGCACTGGGTGAGAATACATAGAGAGGAGGATGAATGTCTGTGTGGTCCAGGTCTGAGGTGATGTCCTCAATGTGCAAAGAAGGGAATGTGTGTAGCAACTGTTCTTTTTTTTGTCTTCAGAGGAGTTTTCCCGAGTGCAGGAGGAATCCGTGGATAAAGTGTCTGACACGTCCAACCAGCCAGAAAAAACAGGTGAGACTAAAACACATACACACACATAATTACACCTAACTCTATTTCACTTGGTTGTTTGCAATGTGATCCTGAATTTGTTTTGTGTCTTTGTCTTACAGAATCAATGGATGCAGAAAAACTGGAAACAAACCCTCTTCAGGTAATGCACCGATAAGAGCTCAGAGAGAGTTGGTGTTGTTTGTGCTCGTAATTTATGTCGTTGTACTCGAGTGTGTGAGTGTATCTTTGGATTTTTTTTCAGGTCCCTGTAAGGGCGGATGGGCTTAAGGTGGAACCCATTGGCCCAAAAGTAGAGGGAGTCAAAAGAGAACATGCAGAAAATATACTGGCTGAGGAGAGAGATGGTACGTAAATATGTA
>OOFC01023375.1:0-18240 GCA_900323345.1 Pseudochromis fuscus | reverse complement strand
AAACTTGAAGAAAGAAAGACATTTTTTCTCACAAAAATATCAGAATTTTAGATTTATTTTTCATTTGATTGATGAAACTTTTAAATTCAAGTTAACACTGTAAATACATTTTTACAAATTATTTTAGCGACAGAATAAAACAAAGATTCTGTAAATTTAGATAGACTGTTTGGTAATTAGCATATCTTTTTTTATCCTTTTAACCCTTCATCCTCTGTACAGTATTTGTGCAAGATGTCATCACAACTGTGCAATATTTCTTTTGCCAGGTGCAGTCATGTGAACTGTGGATCAGCCTGCTGCCAGTTCATAGTAAATAGTGCTTTACTTTACATAGTGTTGTTGTTGTTGTACATAACGTCCTTTATTTTACTTTAAATCCTCCTGTCATAGTACTTTATTTTTCATATGTACATAAATTCTGTGTATTTTGCTGCTGTTGCACTGGACAAATAAAGGATTATTTTATTTTGAAGTGACAAAATGTTGAATAAATCTGTTTTTGTAGGTTTCACTGTTTTTACATGTGTAAATATCCTTGATGGTGTAAAACCAAAAATGACAGAGAATTTCATTTAAAAATGAAAAATACAAACTGTGTTTGAGTGTAAAAAAAAAAGGTCTTTTTTAGTATTTTCCATCATTTTGCAGTGTTTTCAGGGAGCAACAGCTGCTGTGAAATTAGTTTTTTTCTTTAAAGGTTTTTTTCTACTGTGTGTACTTCTGTATCCTTAAGCTCAATGGGGATATTGTGTTTTCCCTATCAACACAACGATCAGGTATTTACACCAGAGATGAACTGCCAGAGGCATGATAATCTGGTGTAAATACATGTCCTCTTTATTGTTCCCAACATCCTGCACTTTGCAAGAAAAACACTATTTACTACATGACTAGACTGAGGGGGCTGAAGATATACAGCTGTATTAATATCTCTACCAAAGAATATTCATAGGTTGTTTTCCCTGGGAGTTGTGGGATGGTGGCAGTGGTGACAGCAGCGCTATACAAGCTTATCTTCACAATGATAATGTTACACTGCAGCTATGCTGACAAGCCAGATGTTGTGGAAACAACAACAAAGGCACAGATGTCTCTTTAGAGTAATAAAAGACTTCAGATCCGGTTATTTGCAGCTGTCAGTGGAAAAAAAATCAAAGCAAGTGACTTCTTACGGTTATTTTAAAAATGACTGCGGCCTTTCAGAAGCAATGAGGGGCACATTATGATAGCATCAGCCATTTTTGAGTCCGGAGACCATGGTTTACACCAACATGTTTTAGCTGGACGTAAATACATAGCTGTAATATTTGACCATTTATGAAAAACGTGTCTCTGTATGACACTCCTAATGTCACCACTGGGCTGCCATGATGGATGACATCACATGGGCTCACGGCTGAATCTCCAGTGATGCTGCTCTGCTAACGTGACTCAGAAGGCAGTGAATACTGATGTGTTGCAGATCCTGCTGTGGTGATAACAGTGAGTGATGTAACAATAATCCCCGTGCTTCTGCAGTCTAACTCAGCATGTGTAGCTTCTATGTGTTGAACCCATGTGATGTCAGAGCATTTTTCTGATTGGTTGAAATATCTACAATGGCAGCCTCCATTAAATCGTGTATGAATTCTGCTTTCAGAGATGGATATATCCTAGTTATATGAGCTCTTTATTTATGAACATTCACATGAATTGTTAGTTCAGGTCATACTTTTTCCCTGTATTTTGAACATGTTTTTTTTTTTTTAAGGATGGCATTATCAGTTGTTTGATGGCTTTGTCAACTTCAGTAATCATTTTACCTTCTATCTTGTACCATTACCAGATTATAAATATTTGAATATACCCCCAATTGTCATTTTAATGCCAGCATGCTGACATTATTATTACTATTATTAAGCTCAAAGCCAGTGTAGGAGTAGATTTCCAAGCTATCCTGACCAAACACAGCTATACAAGAAAAAATGGTTTCATTTTTCATGCTTATAAAACAAAAAGATTTCATTTTTCTTCCCTGCAACAAAAGCAATTGCTAAAGAAATCCATGATTTCCAAAACCTTTAGGTACCTTTTTGAAGGATTCATCTGTATCAGGGGGTCACCGCGGTCCAGATTTCTTTTAGAGCACTCTCCTCATCTGCTCAGCGGGCTTACTTCTTTGTCAGGTCTAAACAGGGTGTTCTGGTCTTCTTCCTCTCTGTCCGACAGGCAGGCAGCTGAAAGCTCATTTTGGGTACAGCGAGTCAGAACACATGGAACCTGTGGTAGAAACTCTCTGAGTGCTCATCTCGAGCTGACAGCAGGCAGTCCCTCAAGCATTACCGTAGTTGGCCGTGACTGATTTCTCTGAGGCAGGCAGAGCCACGGGAGGCTAAATGTTCCGCTTTGGCTCGTCCGTTTTGATTTGCTCTAGATGTACGGCTGTTTGACATTTTGTCTTTTGGATGTGCCGTCTTTGTATTCACGCAGTTAGCTGCAGTTGTTTACAATCACTCAAGAACAGCCGGGACTGCATAGGTGTCTGGGATATAACTAGAAGGGTTATTTTAAGACATCTGCTTTTACATGACTTTATCCCGGCTTTCCACTGCAGTGAAGTACATGGCGTGTTTTTTTTTTTTGCTGTAAACATGGATAACACAACCTTAAAATGCTGTAACCTAAAAAGTTACCTGTCGTGCAAGACTTTTAAAATATAGATACTTTTTTTTGTAGGTCAAGCTGTCGGATGCCTACTCTCTTCCAGAAGCACATAAAATGTTTATCACGCAGGCATCACCTGTTTAGCAGATGGTGGACGGGGGGCAGGCGGATTAATGCAGTTTATATTTATCCAGACAAACCCTCAGGTATTAATTCAGGTTTTACTATTTACAGATGAACTCTCGTGTTGACAGCAGCAGCAGCAGAGAGATATACAATTTATTTACTCTGTCAGTTTGAGCTATAGGAGGATGTTTATAGTGACAGTCTGCCAATAAAGGAATAGACATTCAGAATAGCTTGTACTGGAGACCCTTATGGTGTGTGTACACTGCAGAACAGTTGCCAAGGCGACGTTATCACCCATTATCCATCATTGGAAGCAACAAATCCAGGCTGTGCTATTTATTCTGTTGTTTTCTCAGAAATGGGGGTGACAGATAGCGTGATGGCAGAGAGAGTGCATTATTGATCAACGCAGGACCCTGCTCGTCCCCGCCTTTCGCTCTCCCGTGGCCATCCCGCAGGCCTGCCACCGAGCGGGGGGCTATCTTGTTCGACGGTGGTTTATGGGGCCTGTCATCGGGATGTGGAGGAGCATGTAGCACAAAGAGAAGCCGAGCCCGAGAGACTCCCCCTGGGATTAAAGAGATGTGGCGGGTGGGGGTCAGAGGTCGCAGGCTGTGAGTACAACAATCTAGGGCTGAGAGGATGGTGAAGTTTGTGGGAGTTGTTTCTCGTGGAGGGTGAAATGGTCAATATAATACTTTCACGTACTAATGCTTTGAGCAGGGAATGAGAGGAAATAGAAAAACAGGCTTTTGGCTGCACTGTGCACCTCCACAAAGACACAGAAATAAACAGCAGTGTGTTATGTGGGGGGGGGTGTTCCCACTTTACTATGACTGACACTGTCCTGGTGTCAAAAATACTTCCAATAGCCTGCAGCAAATGCTTTTTTATGAGCCAGAAATTACTGTGACTTCACACAACAATACAACCAAACAGTTTACTTGTGATGTGTTTTTAAAGAAATTTACTTTTTCGTCCCGGCCCATTGCACTACACTTACGCAATAAATTCTCCTGAATTTGTGGCACAAGGCGAGGTTGGTACTGTAATTTAATCAGCGGGATATTTGTGTGCACTGGTTGTAAAAATTAATCAGTAATATTGCATCATTTCCAAAAGCTGTTAAAGGCTTAAGGAGGCGATTTTGTTCGCTGCTGCTTATTACATCTTGACAATTGAGCGTACCCTGCATTTCTTCGGGTGTTGGTTAATAAATCACAGCAGAGAATACAGAGGGCTGAGATTACAGGAGTATTTGTCGCTGTGAGATTTGACAGTCTGGTCATTTGTCATAACCATTATCTGGACTCTTTAGAGGGCTCGCTTATGCTAGTTAGACCATCCTCCTCTGGTGCAATGTGGGACGAATACATCACTGGGTGCGGAGATGCTCGACAACGAGTCAACGTTAGTGAGCTCGATTAATTAGCTTCCACCTTCTGTGTGAAATCAAGAGAATGGTTATTTCTTAAAGGGACAGATGTGTCAAATCAATAACTAGCGCAACGTGGAAAATGGGAAAACAAGTGTATCAGCATTTGTAGGATATACAGTGTGACATGCTATAGTCCGTAGGGTACCAAGTTGACAGCATGTCTCCTAGCAGTGCCAGCTGTCAAATGTCAGTCAGCCACTGCTATGGGAACCATCCACCTCAGGTTTTACCCTCCTTTTCGAAGACTGCAGTATGTGTAGCTGCAGTATCATTAAAGTTACAATACAAAAAGGGAGAATTCAAATTTCACTTTAGGATATAGCCAAACACCTCAGGGAGAGAAATGCCGGACATTTTATCTGAACAAAAACACTTCGTCCTCTTCCATTTCCTTACTGCATTTAAAACTACAGACCACCACCACCACCACCACCCCTACTCCACCTCACCCCACCCTTGAAGTAAGAGCAGTGCGACACTCCCTTTCTATGACCGGTACAAAGATGGCCTTCCTCTGTTAGGAGAGATATATGAGATGGAAGATACAAAGCCAAGGCTCTTAATAAAAATCATCCATTTTTGTCAGAGCTGGCCAGGGGACAATTTGCAGCAGTATCAATAGACAGCTCCCACCCCTCACACCCCCACCCACACCACTTCTTTATCTCATCCTACCTCCATCTCCTATTTTTTTCTATCTTTCCCTCTCTTTCTTTCCTGGTAACAGCATGCATCAGCCACAAAGAGAAAGGACGTCACCTCGACTGTCACCGATATCTCCTAAATCATTGTGTCTCTTTCTGAAGGCTGACCTCTCCGCTGTACGTTTTGGGGCTATCAAGTGGCACTGAAAGTCACACTTATCATGAGGTAAGAGATGACGAGCAGACTGCCATTTATTTCTTGATTTCACCGCGATGGGAGAGCGTAGGTGTGATTGAATTTCCCTCCCCATCTCCTTTCTCTTGAGCATTTAGGGCCCACTGCAGGAGAAGTAAGGCGACTGTCCAAAACTGTGCCGCACATTCCTCAAAGTAGATTATTGTTATTTCCTCACGTCCTGGATGGAGGTTTTATAGTCATTATGCTGCTGTATGAAGAAAAATGTTGCAGCAGCAGTAGAGCTGCCCCCACGCTTCAAATAATGCACCACTGTTCTTGATGGTCTGTGAGTCATTTCCTGCAAACGTTGAGTAGTCTGCACTGAGGATACTGAGGGGTAAATATGATAAGAGAATGCATAAACACATCAGTCATACTGGTGTTGCGGAGGTTGCTGATATACTCCTGTAGGTGGGATTGTCATGCCTGGGGATGATGGTGCAACTCCTCTCCAGGAGAGCATGAAACAGGATTACAAGCACATCCACGAACATGCAAGCCTTTATTTTAGGACGACTTGTCAAAACAATGCTGACTTTAACCTTTTACGCGTGATTTCTTTCCCATGAAAATGCACTTGGACACAAAAAAAAATTATGCATCCATTTTTAGTTTGAGTCTCCGGAAAATAAAAATAGTGCGGCTCACACCTCAGGTGTAGCATTTTCACACTGTGTAATTTGTGTGATGTCACCTATTTTCTGGTGGCACCAATAAAGCTCATCATTTTCCGACGGATGTCATATGCCATCTTATCACGGCAGCAGAAAGCCCAGAGCAATTCAAAAAGAGGTTGTCACACGTGAAAGCATGACTGACAGCTTTCCCGCTTGCAGCTCGACCATTTAGATCTGTGCTCCACCGAGAACTTCACCGGCAGGTTTCAGAAAGACAGGGTCGGGGGTGGGATGGGGGACGCTGCGAAAGTAAATGTTCCTCCCTCGCTTAGAAGAATCCGATTGGACCTTGGCTTTTGCCGGCACGCTGATATGACTGGCTGCTGCGTTTTCTCTCCTGACACTCTGTTACCCACCGTTTGTCAGCCAGCTCCCATCATGCCACATGCCCCTGCAGCTGTAGCTGTGGGCAACAAACACCTTGTCACCAGCAGGAGCTCGATGATACGCCTATGAGTTAAGTGCACACACCGCCGCGTCCTGAACACAGGCACCTCGCCTCTCGCGCGTACAAACACAAGCACACTTCTTCCTTTTTACGCCTGTCAGATCACATATCCAAACAGCACCAACTACGCTGTTACAGACTTCCCTGCTGTCTCACCGTCTGACCATTTCCTGACTCTAAATCGCCCAAAATCCAATCGCTGCACAGGTTGTAGTGTGAAATGAGAGGCAGCAGACACCCACTAATATGATCTGTCACAGTCTGTTGGAGGGGAGAAATATGGAGCTGGGGATAGCTCATCTTGATAAGCGCAGGAGCCCTCGCTGTTTATACACCAGTTTAAATATGGATACACGCTACAAAGATGTATCTCCTCCCACCAGCCACATGTTTTTCAAAGGACCCCCTTCTCCTTTCTTCTCCTCTCCTCTCCTCCCTCCACTCCAACTCCAGTTTCCTCCATCAGTGTCACCAATTGCTTTTTTTTTTTCCCTTCTTTCTCCCAGCCTGCTTTTAAATTAGTCTGTCTTTCCATCTTTGCCTCTCATGTTATTTTCATGGAAGGCAATTCAAAGTGGAATGCATGTTAATTCGAATATGGGATCGCTGTCCCTCACAAGAGATAGTGGACAGAAAGCAATTGGAGCCCAGGAACAGGGAGGACATGTCTGGCAGACAAGCTCCAAATGTGTCTCCTGCCGGACCGAGTGACACAAAATGCAAATAATTTGAGTCTCACTTAGCCAGTGTCTAGACGCAGCACTTTTCTTGACTTTGAAGCTACAGTGCACTTTTCAATAACAATATATTTGTGCAGACACGTTAAAAAGCCTCAGATATATATTTTTTTTATTTCTGTGGGTCATGAACCTTATTATAAAGGGTATCATTCGTTATGCATTAGAGGAAGTGAAAAACTGTCTGAAGATGTGAGGAATTTGGAAAGGGCTCTGATGCACATACTGTACACACACTTAAAATAAACAAAATAAAAAAATAATCAAAATCTCCTGGCCTCCATCTCCTTCGCCGTGATATGAATCCACAAGTAGAGAGCCTGCTCCTTGGTTACAGCCATATTGATGAACATCTACATCCAATATGTTGCTCCATTGATTCTTCATTATTCCAATTCCCGGAACTATTTCAATGTGGCATGGAGGCAAGATGTACACAATTAATTTGTGCTTTCTATTAAAACCGACTCATTAAAAGCATGCTGCACAACAATTTATAATTAAAATACCAGCACAGGCGAGAGGTGAAAGTCTCATTAGTATTGGCGTCACGTGCTGTTTATTTCCTTGACTAATTTAAACAGCCAGTTGTAGCTGTTGCTGTGATGATTTATGTGCAGCACACACATGTATGTATTCAAGGAGGGGGTGAGTGTTCAGGGATAGCAACAATGTAAGGGAAAATAGGTTTCTCTAATTTGAAATAATGGCATGCAACATCGAGGTCAATAAGAGTGTCAACAGATGATTTTCCAATGCACAACTGTTCGCTCATTCTTTTAACAATATGCTGAGCTGGAGCTGGGAAAAAAAATACACACAAGGGATATTTAATAGTTGTTACAAAACTATGAGGATCAATAACTAAGACTTTGGAATCATGTACAACTATGAATTAAATGGAGACAATATCGACATCCCTTGTGTGCACTTGTATTTCTATTAGATAAATACATAAAATAATAGAAATGTGTGTATTTGTGTGTGTTACTCAGATTAGCCTTTCAGTCAGTGTTTAACTTGTACTTAGCTTTAAGACCCCATCCTGCATAATAACATCCCCCAGCAGCCTAAGCTGTACAGTAGCAAATGTTAGCATGCTAATGCACAAAGCTAAGATGGTGAGGGTTATCTACTAACCATCAGCATTGTCATTAGGAGCATTTTAGCATGCTAATGTTGGTTAAAAATAGATGGATTTACATTAATAATTAGCTCTCGTCAATCAATGCTAGTGGCATTCGGAAGTCACATTAGCACAGCGGCATGCCAGACCGCCGATGTTCTCCCTCAGCACCGAATAGTTAAACTTCCGGTCCTTTATCAATATGTGTTGAGTGTACAGTGTCACAGACATAGATCTATGCCATGATAATGAGACACAATTGATTAGCTTTGCTTCTCAAATGAGCCCTTCACAAGGAAATTGAAATAACACACAGTCAAACCATACGGACATGATTAATGGTGTTTTGAGATTGGGATCTAGTGGTATTTACATAATCAGCAGGGGAGAATTAGCTATTTCCAGCGTTGTGTTTGTGTCTGGCTCTCCTCTTACGTCGGCTTGATTGTATTGCATTGTCTTCAGCTCTTGATTTCTCAAAGGCTTTAATGAAGTGATTGGACAGATAATGAAGAGAGTTGTGAGTCTGCATCCAAGTGAAAATGACTTTGGGAGGAAAAAATTATAAATAACTATAATTAATGTGTTTTGACGCAGTCCTGAACTGTACACTGTGTTTCCTGACAAAACAAAGGGGATTTTTTTTTCTTTTTGACTAGTTTGTATGTTGAAGCACAAGTGACAAATCAACTGTTCACATAAGTCATTACGCTGAGGTACAAAATAAAAAAACACAACATCAAGGTTTTTAATACAGCAATCAACATTCATAGAAAAATAACAATTAATTAGTAAAGGATTTGGATGCTCTTTGTCCAGATTTGATTGACAATTACCTGGCAAAAAGACTGCACATTTTTAATTGCTCCACATAAATACATGACATCATCGTCCAATCCTACCTGAATATGGTGTAGAAACTCATTAGGGAAATGTATTTTTAAAGCCTTTATTGCTGTCACAACATTATCATAAGCAGATTGTGGAGGTTGGAGATTTGTTTGTGGTGAGTCACTGTAGAGCGGTCCTGCATTTCCTAACGGACCTTAAAACTGTTTCTAAATGAACGTAATGATGGAAGTGGGATTTGTAATTGTCAGGCCTGGATGACATTAATTGTCCCGCACATCTTGGATGGTTAAACAAAGTTAACCAAAGGCTGCTGCTGAATTGAATTTTCAGTGTGTGTTGTCATAATTAGATTTTGGAGTTTATTGCTGGATAAAATGGTTAAAAGAAAACAAGTGGGTGGTAGGGGGTGGTGGTATGTGTGCATGTGTGTGCTGTTTGTTTTTGAAGTGTTTTTAAATGTCCAGCACTTTGTGTCAATTTAAGTGTGAAAGGTGCTATATAAATAAAGATTGATTGATTGATTGATCTGGATTAAATATACTGCATACATATATATTTTTCTCAAAGAGACACAACCCAGTATTACAGAAAGAATAGTTGGTTAAATTTTGGGTCAGATCAGAGGATGGGATCCTCACAAAAAAAAACCCAAAAAACACCTCGAAATCCCAGAAAATTCCTGTTACACACAGAAGGTAAATGTTTTAAAAAGATCAGGTTGCTATTTCACCACCAGAGGGCAACAGCGTTCAGTATGTAGCATCAGTACAGCTGGATCATGCCTTTTCCAAGTGCTTTCTCTTTTCTGAAGCTGCGTTCACACCAAATGCAAAAACAACTGTTCCCTGCAGCGCAATTACACAGGAAATGAACGCAAAGATGCAAGTAGACTCGCAACTTATGCAAATAAGTTGTAACTTCTGCGAAAAATTCATGGTATCCTGATAACATTACCACATTAAGATTCCCCAACATCATGCCGGTTTCGTCATTTCATCACTTCCACAACAAGTTAAAGGCAGAAATATTTTACCAATCTCACTGACTGTTGATGGTGGAAGTGGTGGTTGTCACAGTTTCAGGAAGTACTCCTATTGGCTGTTGAGGGTGAATAATCGTGTATGGTGAAATCTCAAAAGTCTAAACTGTAGCTAACCTAACCCCACCCATCATTTATTTCAGTATCAAACGTGGAAGCTGATGAGCTGAATCTGATTTAAAACAAAGATTTGGTCGCCTAGAATAATTACATAATGTATACATTATTAAATATGTGCTTGCTTCATTGCTTCCATGAACCTTTATGAGAAGACTTAAAGTTGCAGTCAGTGGTCTAGTTAACACACGACACGACCTGCGTATATGCACATGCACTCATAGTGAGAAGTTACCCTCCGGGACAACTAAAGCTACAGCATGTCCTCTGCTTGTTCCAACACAGAAAGGTCACTGCATGATTTATGCACCTGTTTTGTGAGTTGGACGGGAACTATTTGTGCTGTGGGGCACCTGACCGATCGAAACGTGAAATATGAAAATGAAATTCTGTTCAGGATTTGATTTACAAGGTTTGAGCGGGTATTAAGCTGCTCAGCCGATAGTAGCTGGATAAATACAGGGCGTCCATTAGAGCATATATACATGTTATTGTGTATCCTGGCAGATCTTGTGTAACCAAACACACTTGCATATTAAAGTCACAAGATTGCATGATTTTTTTCTTTCATATGGTTGTAGTAACAATGAGATAAATATCAAACAAAATGTGTGTATACCAATATTTCTGTGGTGCTAGCAGCTATCTTGACATGACAGTGCACCATGTTGGAGACATGTATTGTTTAACATGCCAGCTCACCGGGGAGAGACATGGATGGGTTTTGACTTTCTAATGGTTCTGGATGACCAAGGTTGATGTTATTCCAACTGACAAGCTGCTCCATATCTGCTGTAATCAAATACCTCCTGTGTGCTCTTTTCTTTCTTTTTATATATGTATATATTACATGTTTTCAATCAATAATTCATTAAACAATTAATTTAGCAGTGACCTATATTTAGAAAAAATAAGTTTGCACAATTCTCAGATTAGTTTGTGTTATGAATCACACTTGAACAAAACAGTAGATGAGTACATTTTGAAAACTTGAATAAAATATGAGAAGTGTTTTATTTACCCTGTCCTCCCTGGTGATCTGTGTGGGATTAAGAGTCTTTTAGTGTCTTGTTAGATACATCAAGCCAGTCCACTTTAATGTGAATCATGTAGCATGTTTTCTTGTACATTTATGAAGTGTCCACACAAGACAGAATTTCATTTATGCATACATTGAAAGGTAATAATGTAGAATTAAATAAAATGAACAACCCCAGCACTCCACAGCTTTTCATTGAGGGGGAAAAAAAGCCAGTGCATCTGAGATAACACATTCATGCCAGAGGTAAATGGATGGCACTTGTATGCACAAGCTTGTTTAGCACGACAGCTGTGTTGGATACATTACTGCATTAAATCAAACCCAATTACAGCTAGCTCATTGCCCCCATGCCCCGAGAGGTGTCTGATGCAAATGTAGAAGTGCGCACTTCCTCAGCGTTACTGCGCTGAGAGGAAGATTCTTACATATGCATTGTAAAACAAAAATGGAAGGGGACAGATGTTCGTTTCAAAATGCATTACTCTTTTGAATAACCAATGTTGCTGGCATGATGTGGGAAACCATATATCCAGTTCAATTACGACATCAGCAGCTTACAGTTCTCCAAGTGCCTTTTGCTTTTAGGTTTACTGCGGTGCGCTCAGGAATCACTCCAGTGTGGCCCAGAGTGCTGATGTTTTTATGTGCTGCTGCTGTGCTTTTTGTCACTTTAGAGGGTCAACCAACACACTGATATCCACTCCAGCACTTACATGCACTATGTTACGCTGATGGAGGAGACATTTTGGGGACAGCACTACTGGGATTGGGTCTGACTGGTAACCTCTCAAATGGAACAATGTATGAGCGTATATATATGCATGTGTGTGTGTGTGTGTGTGTGTGTGTGTGTGGTGTGTGTGTGCGTATAAAAAAGAAAGTGGGGCTGCGCTGAAAGACAGATGAATGGACAAGTAAAGCACACAAAGGAAGAGGCAATATTTAGAGAGTGTGAGGGCGCCAAACAAAGAGAGGGAGTGAAAAGAGAGAAAAGGTGGAGAGGGGGGTGGAGGTGGGGGGACTTCAGACAGTCAGACAGCAAAATGACAAACAGGAGTGCCACACACACTTCAGCTGAGCACACTGCCATGCCACCAGTTTTCTCTCCTGTGAGACACACTGGAGGTGTCTGTCAGGTCAATTAGCACTACTGTGCTTACATTTTCCACCTGACTTCCTTCATTAGTGGTTTTGTCAGCAGCTTTGAGGCTGCTCAGTTTGTCTGCGCGTTGGCTCATACTTCAGCCCTTTGTCACACACACACACACACACACACACTGCTGTGGTTTATGAAAGTACTGTGGATTTGGCAAAACCTCCGACCTAGAGGGGGTCACAACTTTCTACGGGATTTCCAGCCATGTTTATTGTGTCTTTAATCTCTCAGAGTCTTGCATTGACTTTCATGATGCCAAGGAGTTTGATCCTGCCACCACCAGGTCAGTGTTAGTTCTACCACAGACAATGGATTGGATGAAGGGAACGCGATGTCAACTACTGGTCTGATGCCAGGAGTTTGAATGGCGCCATATTTGTTGTTTGGATGGCAAGTCCAATCCTTGAACCTGAGGATGCTACAAGACCTGTCACTCAAAACTAACCACACCCATAAATAGTCCTCGATGTGTAGCCTAATATCTACTTAATTTGGACCATCCACTCACTGATAATAAGAGTTGATTTTAGCTAATGACATCAAAATGATTTGTGGAAAACACAAGTCAGTTGGAGCCAGAGTTTTTTTGAAGCCAGCCTCTAGTGGCCATCAAGAGTATTCCAACTTCTTACACTTCTGCATTGGCCTCATTTTGAGACCCAGTTGCTTTGTCCATTTCCATATACAGTCCATGCATACCTAAACCCTCATACAAACTTTTGATAAACTGGCCTTGCAAAGACAAGTGATTTTTTCTGAAGTATTCAGCCACTTCAGTTGCTCTGCTTGTCTCGTTCCTTGAAGCACCTATCTGAAATCCAAACGAGCGTTTGATAAGTGGTAGTACTGAGGAGGAAAATGTAAGGCTGTTTATTCAATGTTAGCTAGCAATTTCTATTTAGTATAAAGAGAGCACTATACTTGTCGCTATAGTCCTCATGTAAAAAGCTCCTTATGTTCACACACACTTAAAAGACAACAAGCTAACAAGTACATTAGGATTATATTTATTCAGTCCTACAAAGTTGTGCTGTTGTAATTTTAATTTTGACTCATTAATGTCCCCCAGACATTGTGTCCTAATGAATTTATATATTTCTTTAGCTCTATCAGCAGGTAAACTATTACTTGTGTTATGTAGTATTTTGATTTAATACTTGCAATATTGGCAACATTCTCTTCACCAAAGCTAACATGGCTACCTGCCTTTAAGATCAACTTGTTATCACTGCGAGCATATAGCTTAACCCCCAATTGTACAGCTTTAGAGAGCCAATAGCATTTATTTAATTGTTGACAAGTCAGAAAAAAAAGACATGTAATACTGTGTCTACTCACTTATACATTTGATTAGTGTTACATGACTGCAAGGGTCTCCGTTGGTTTCTGTGTCACCAGTTTTGTAATCCATCGTTTGTGTCTGGATGTCTACACACAGTCCGAATTTGAGAAGTGTTGTGTCCCTTCACCTCGTCCAAATCCAAGCAATGGAGGAGGGAGGGTGCTACAGGAAACACAGGAGTAATGGTAGGGGAATACTTCTTAATAGGGGAACATACTTCAACACAAGACTGGAGTGGAGTGTCCACACAGCAAGTGAGTGGACTACAAATATCTTCAAGTCACTGGGGGATTTGCATCATGTTTTCTGGTGTGTATGCCTCCTCTAACATATCCTCCTGGTTGTAATAAGTATATAAGCAAGTGAGCTGTTCAGAGTCCACAACTTTCCATGGACATGTAACCCATAAATTAGCTAGTTGTGTTGTCATGTGTTATTGTAATTTTCCCCCAGAGTTGTAGAGAAGAGACTGGAAGAAAAAAAGAGGTGGATGACATCATACAGGGCAACAAACATCTCTCGCTGAACCCCACTGAACGATGCCATGGGCAAATGCTCACGGGAATTTTGATTACTTCTTTTGTGTGGGAAAGTCGAGCCTAATTAGTCATTTTCACTTCTTTGTTTGAGACTATTTCTTGGCCATTGGGTGCACTTTAATTTACACATTGTTCTCCTCTCTGGACAGCACATTTACATTTATACATTCTAGCATTTCACCAGCACCATTTAATTAAACTGGACAACAGGAAAAAAGGCCCAAGGAATGGGACAGAACTACAATGGTGTCGGTATAATCAATAATAAACAGCAGCATATGAAGAAAATGGTACAATATAAGAAGACTGAGTGAAATCAGTTGGAATCTGTACAACCAACAGCACATCTCTCTGCATGTTTGGTTTCATTGATCCTCTCTCTGTGTGAGATGCTGAATGATTCTGTATTGTGGCAATTATCATAGTCCTCTGAGCTACACTTGTGCATCATTCAAATTCTAGCAGCGTCCAGCAATGACACGTCCTGTCATGTGAGATGGGACAGAAGCCAATATGCTGTGAGAGATGTGCCATTGAAACACTGAACCCAGTCAGTCAATTATAGACTTCCACAATTACAAAAGTGCATCTCCGCCACCTAAACAAAATGAATCAACCCAAGCATTGTCTCAGCCATAATAATCAACGTGTCGGCATTCATAAAACAAAACCCACAATCACAGCATGAAATGCTTAGTCATTTGAGTTCTTTAAAGATTCCTGAAAACAACCACAGTTGAGGACGCCCTTTTAAACGTGTGCGTTTGATGTGTCGCACTTTGAGCGTGCTCAGCGCGGCTGTTTTGTGGGGGCCAGGAGATAAAAGGCAGAGAGGTTTGAATGTGTGATAGCGAGGTAAAGGCAGCGATTCTCTTTCAGGCGGGCTTCGGGCTACCTGCTGGGTCCTCCAAACAAAGCCCGGCGTGGTACATCAAAGCACCTCATGAAAGCTTGGTTTTGTCGAGGTTTTATACAATTAGCACTTCATTTATGAGCGAGGAATCCTTCTGACAATATTAGCAGCTGACCGACTTGAGCCAGTGGCAGAAGTCATTTTGTATGAGACAGCTGAGTATTCATTTAACACCGACTGTCAACAAAAATCATACCTACCATAACTTCTGTAGAGAACTGACTCAGTAATTTACAATCAATACTGAGGTTATTAACACTATATATATGTGATCAATCAATACAGCATTTAACAATATATCTATGAAATAGGTAGACCGTGTTTAGATGCTGCCCTACAGAAATATTCAGATATATGAAACTGAGCTCACCACGAGACAATTTGTTTAAATACTACAATAAATTTGGGACTAGTGTAACAACCTCCGATGTAATCGTTTACCAAGATCTATGTTCATTTGTCTTTTGTTTCCAGTGAACTGCTTTAAGGCCTTACCAACCTTAACTGAGCGAATAAATCGCTGTCACACTCCTCAAATAGTGTGATCGCCTGTCACAGCCCTTCACATCAGTTTGCTTTATTGGATGTGGCTCACGCCTCCAGATATTTATATCTTTTTACAGCCATGTACTGGAGTGGCTAGCAAAGCAAAACAAAACAAAAAGGGGGACGAGGGGTGGGGAAGAGGAGGCAGGAAAGCTAGCCAGGCAGCTAGACAAGTAATGGTGTGGAATACAGAGGAGGGATGTGTGGAGCTTTGGCTGGGGACAGCTTCTAGATCCATCTTCCCCTGCTTAAAGCCCTAGTGCCTGGGTAATGGCCGCACGGCAGGTGCTTTCAGAGGTTACGGCACAGGAGATGAGGGATCTAGGAGTAGAGAGGCCAAACTGAAAGGTGATTTCCCCAGCAGAGGCCTCTTCATTTTGGGGGTAGAGGAGGTGTCGGCGTTGCCACCGCTGCTGGAGCCTGGAGGAAAACAAGCAAATTGCTCCCCACAGGAGCAAGGCACCGACAACAAACTGGATCCGACATGATTTAGAACGTTATCTGCTCGGCTGCCGCTCCGTTCTTTTTATTTATCTCTGCACACATGAAGCATTAATTTCATCTATTGATCTGTTTATCTACTTATTCCCTCCCACACCTGTTCATCCGTGCATAGGTCCATAGAGTCCATGCATACATGCCTGCACCCTTAAAGCAAAAATAGACTTGCTACACTTAAAGATATATTGTCACCTGCAAAATCTACTGCAGCTCACCGTGCCCACTCACTGTGCTCAAGTCGCAGGCACATGTGAAATGGTACAGCCCATCTAGTGTGTGTGTGTCTGGTGGGGGGTTATCTCTTCTGGGTTTTGCATGAAAAATCACTGGTTTCTTTCAAGGCAATAGTTTTGAGCTGGGAAGCCAACCTTTACAAAATATTTCTGATTCGCCGTGACAAAAGCATTGGTTCTACATTTACATCAGAGCTAGTATACTGGAAGAAGACAAGGTCCGACATTAAAGCTGTCATCTCGCATTGTGAACAAAGCAGGTAAAGCCCTTGTGAGTGGAACAAATGCAACGCTGGGTTCACTCCTGCTTCCCTGATAGGAGGACTGTTGTTGCTGCAAAGCTGTTGAGGCCTCTCAAGCTTTAGCCCTTTTCAGTGGTAAATTATATCTTCTGCTTCTCAACAGCAAGATATGGTCGCACCCACCTCCCTTACTACCCCCCTCCTCTCTCTAAATACTTGAGTGAGATTCAGTCCATTTACCTGAATCAACTCTAGCCATCTTCAATTTGTTAAAGGCTCTTTGGCACCCCCGAGTACGGAGGAAGATAATTGAATTGAGCTCATTCTTTGTGCTGATTTCTCATGTTACCTAAAGGGACTTGGGGAGGAAAAGCATTTTCAGAAAAAGACCCTTTTTTTTTTTTTCGATTTATTGCAAAGGCTATTCATGAAAGGGAATATGAAAGTCATATGCAAAGCTGAGAGGGGGAGAGAGAAAAGCAGTGAGAGGCAGAGAATGGCACTTGGAGCTTGTTTGTGAGAGATCTGCAGCATGAGACTGTCCATGAATTTCATGCTCCCACTCGGCTGTGAAGGAGTATACGTTTCCTCTCAGTACCAACGTCTACGTATATTCAATTATCACAGGAGAATGCGGTTCAAACAAAAGCAACAGTGGTGAATGATTTCACAAGACATTGTGTCTAAAACACTGCCCTGCACTTCTTTTATTCTGTTTTCAAAATAAGAAAGAGGTCAAGATTCAAACCTTGTACAAACATGACAGTGATGACACCTACCGTATGTACTCAAATAAAAACTGGTACAAGAAATGTTGTAGCCTTATGTTGATCTTCAAGTGTCAAAACAAAGCATCATGATGAAATGTGACTAATTAAACTTGTCAGAGAGAAAATCAGAAACAAAGGCCAGTGTCGAAAACAGCCCAGCCTAAAATAGATCCTCATTACTTTCTTCATTTGACATGAGTATACAGGCACCATCCGCTATTTGAGGATTTGTATTTTAAAGTCATCCATGCTGCTAAGTTTTCACTTGTGTCTGACAAAACATGTACAAATTGCTTTGGATTATATTTTGAAAGTATCTAATTTTCTTGTTGTGACATATTTCTGGCAAAAACAGGATATGGAGGAAGCAATAAATGTTTGGAGCAATTTGATTGGCTCATTGCCATACAATGAGACACTATAGCTAGCTAATGTTACTATATAGAATATATACTATGTTAGATAATAAGACAATAGTACTAGGGGGGTCTAGTACTAACTAGCAATGCAGTTACAACAAACTAATTACTATTATGGCTGCTCCTACTCTATGTCAATGTTGTCTGATGCTAATCTGAACTGTGGCTTGTAACAGAATGATTGACAGCTGGATGTCATGATACTATTGGCTCAAATTGCTCTGTGCAAGACGGTGAAAATCATATATACACTACAGTTCAAAACTTTGGGGTCACTCTATCAAACCAGTGGTTTTCCAATGACAACAATGACCATGTACAGACTGAGGGATCTACCAGCTTGTTCTACTTGCTTTACTCTGATTACATATGTTTCAGACTTGACGGGAAACTCTTGTGTCTCTCCCACTGTCAGACACAGGAGAGGCAGAGATATGGTTGGGGGT
>OOFC01023370.1:0-35598 GCA_900323345.1 Pseudochromis fuscus | reverse complement strand
CGTATGTGCATGTTGTCACACTGTGAAGTCGGGTTTATTTTGTGTTACACGTTCCAACGGAAAACCAAATACGCAACAACATCCGCCTTTTATTTTTGAAACGTACACAGGGCACCCCGCCTAACCCGGGTTAACTTGTCAGTGTTTCGTGTCGTGCTTGAACGGGGCTGAAGTCTTGCAGCGGTTCAGACTTGAGGAGTGACAACTTAACGATGGCGAGAGCTCTTCATCGGTTTGCGCCTCGCTCTTCCCGGTTCTCTGGAAGGAGGGCACGGCTGCTGGGCTGAAGCTAAGGGCCGGTTCGTTTTTCCCTTTCCACCGACTGGACGAGCTCAACACATGACCGGGTAGCCTGGGATATATTCAAGGACATTTTAACACAGCTGCTTTTGGCCTTTTCTGTCGGTTTGAGGAAATCCAGCGTGTGGTGTTTTTCCCCGGCGCAATGATGTGGCCAGATTTTGTAAACACGAGCAGAAACGGCGGTTGATATCATGTAACATACACACACACAGAGTCCTGACGGTGATGATGTCCCTCTGCGTGTTGTCTTTACGTGTCGTACCCCTTCCTCTGCTGAAGGGCCAAACAAACGGCGGCGTCACAGAAGATCAGTCGCCGACTTTTGATGCGTCCCTCTCAGTTATGGCATCGTTTCCAGACTCCAGCGAGTCAGAGGCTGCTTCGTGCTGAAGGAAACCTGTGTTACCGGAGAAAGTAGAGACTCACAAAAACAAAAAACCCACATTAAGACTGGTGAACTTTGAATTAGTGAGCGCTGGAGTGCAGTGGATCCAGAGGTGCATCACTATTGTGCAGGTACGTGATGAGCATTGCAAGCCATCAATTTGTCATTACCGTGCTGCCATGTTGCTAGGTAACTAACTGACGGTGGGTTTACTCCAGTTCAAATTTCTCTCAGAGATGCAACGTCACGTTAGGTAAATGTTATTTTACAAGGTGTTTAATGAGAAGTCCTGTCACCGTGTGTTTAGACTGACTTTGCATTCCTTTATTTGGGCTGAAGTGTTGCTGCTGCCATGCCACGGCCCTGTTGCTGCACACAGACACAGGCTCGTTAAAGCTGATGAAATGTTCCTGCTCTCTGTTCTGACTGCGAGCTGATGTTATCATACACTGCATCTATTTTAGTAACACATCAAAATACAAGTCACCGGACTTATTGGTGTGTTTGTTTCCTCCAGGCTGCATGGGCTTCAGCCCCTCTCTTTTGATGCATGTTTTTCCCTCCCAGTGACACTCAGGTGTGAGAATTTATGTAAGACCCTGCTGCAAATTACAGCATGTCTGACTAATCAAAGGTTTGATCCCAGTCAGCCTGCTCACAAGGAGATCCTCAAATCTTACACAGATTGCAGTCAGCTATTCTTGACTTAACTAAAAAACCTGCACGCCACAAGCTTGTTTTTGTGTACCCAAGGCTCATTTCTCTTCCAGTATGACTTTATGAGTTTCAGCGTGAAGAGTCACTTCCCTTGACTCAGCAGGGCCTGGGTGAGTCATTAAGGCAGTGCTGACTTGGAGGCTGTGGCGTTTGTTGTCCAGATGATGGCTCTGCTATGAGGGCAGGAGCAGCTTCTGTACCGCCACTCCACTGTGAGCCCCTGCTTTATTTCCAACATCATAACATGTCTTTGAATTAGGATTGCATTTTAAGATTTGAGAGTTTATCCATGCTACCACATTGAGATCAGTGCTCAGCCTCATAAGAATGTACATACCAAGACAGATTGTTTGTGGGATTGAACTACTATGAACACAGAGTGTAAGCCTCCTTTGACATGTTAAAACTTGCATCCCGCCTCCTTCTTGAATCAGTAACGGTTGTGAGATTTGTGTAACACACTCAGCATCAGCTGCTCTCTAATCCTAAACATTTAATTGGCTTTAATCATTTTGGAAGTGAGATGAAAACATAAATTGGAGAGGTGAAGCTTGGTGCAAGTACACTTCACAGAGATTTGTGGATTTGTACTTGAGCTGAAAATAGATAATCTGTGTTTTTTTTTTAAACATACATTGTTCTCCTGAGTCTTTTGTGGTTTTTACTTTTAGACAGACTTGACTTTTGTTCCTCTTTCTATTAAAAAAAACAAAACAGATCTGAAACCGGCAGTGTTGCTTTCGATGCTGTTGGTGATTAGCAGGGTATTTTTTTCAAGCTATATATCTCTGCTGTGAGAAACAACAACACAGGCAGTTTGTTGATGTAAAGTGCTACTCTGAAAATTAAAGGCAGAGTGCTTGAAGTGAAGGCCATCAAGTACATCAACCTCACTCATGTGATGACCAGTATGATACTGTTGAGGTTTTTTTCTGCTCCACATACGAGTGCTCAACGATATTTGCCTAACCAGTTTTTTGATGGTGGACTTCCTTCCCTTTCACCAACGACATACAAATATTCATATGTGGCTGAAGGGCAGGGCTGTGTTGACAATGCAAATCTGAAAATCTCTATGGTGAAGCTTTACAGAAATCCATCGCTGGCTTTTCGTCTACCTTCTGGTCAGTGAGGAGAAATTCAAAATTGTAACAGAGCAAAAGTATTCTGTTTGTCAGAGTATATGCAATATTTAATATTGCAATTAGTTAAAGAAGGGAGAGTTCTGATGTTCTAGTGTCCAGCTTAATTATTGGAGCTTAATGGACCTTTATGCTCAGTCAAAAGGTGTGTGTGTGTGTGTGTGTGTGTGTGTGTGTGTGCAACGGTACAAGGACACAAATCACACCTGAGGGAAGTGTATCTACAGGCAGTGAAAGGCAAGTCCTCTATCTGTATACCTTTTTAATAGAATGTTGTTTCTAGTCTGAATTCACAAAGTTAAGACCTACGCAGTACTTTTAATGTGATGTACACTTTCTACTGTATTGTATTACCTCAGAACACTAATAGATTGTTGGCAGTCACCTCAAGCAAGTTCTGCAGCATTGCAAACGTGCAGATAAGAATGCTCACAAGAGCTCGCTGAGTGCACGTTAGTCCCAAACTTTGTACATAAACATACATTGGGAGTACACTGATATGCCTGTGAGTCCTTGTTGTTGGATAGTTTTCAGGACACAGTTTTTGTCACTAGGCTTTATAATGTTTCAGGTTAAGGAGGTTCCTTTAAATGTGAACCTGTTGCTTCCGCGATTGTTATCTTCACTAAATTGAAAATGTGCAACAGTTGACCTCATTTGAATCTGCTGAAGATGTGCAAAATTGCTCCACGGAAAAGTATAAAAGTAATTTTAACACATTTTAAATATTCATTCAGTTTAAATATTGTATGAGTTGTTTCCTGGAAAATTAGATTTGTTGCTTTGGCATTTTAAATTCATACGCAGCAGCTCCAGTCCTCTTGCAGTTGGACAAGGCAAGATCTGACAATGTTTGAGTTGTGTGTGTCTTTTGTTCTCTTGTGTTATGGTTATTGTTTTATTTCAATGTATTTCCTATCTGAGGAGATATGAAGTAGTAATGTTTTTATTCATGTTTTCAGGCATCTACAAGGAAGAAATATTAGAGAGTAGTAGTTGAGAAGCTTAAACCTGATATCTCTCTAACTCTCAGGTGTCTCTTGAATATCACATGGAACAAACAAACATAGTATCACACTGCTGAGGGAGAGCCTGTTTTCTGTATAGTTGAGATTTTAGGATGCAGTTCCCTGGTGATGAGTTGTAGTTGTTAAATTAAAAAAGTGCTCATCCTTTTTTTGTTAAATGTTTTTTTTAGACAATACAGCCAGTAAAAGTAGAGAGACTGCAATGAGGCTTTTGATGAATGAGCATAAACATTTCCAGCTGCATTCAGATACTGTGCTAATGTTTGCTCATTCATGTCAGACAGGTCTCTTTTCCAGGACTAAAATTACCCACCACTCCACTAGTGTTACACAGTAACGGGAGTGCCCGACAACCTCGGAGGGAAATGCTGTAAATATATGCTGTGTGTGAGTGACAGTGGAGTGGAAAATTCCTGTCAGAGGAGCCTGTCGCTATTGAGCATGTGTGCCAGCCTTGTTTGAGTATTCATAGCACTGTGTGTTATCTGTTTGTTGTATTCTTACATGTGACCCATCTTCTGTGTCTTAAGGTTTGCTTATGATTGCCTTAAGTCAATAATCCTGTGGCTAGTAAGAATACAGATGACAAACCAGTATACAGCCGTTTGAGTAACAGCATTTTAGTGGAGGGAACAAGTCAAGACGCACTTCCTGCCAGTTAAAATTTGAATGACGTATGCAGCTGCTTACCACATTTTCTGGTTCCATGTGTGTACAATTTGAGGTGATTATCGGATGATATTTCTAGCACAGGAAGAATAAAGAAACAGCAGGTACAAATAGTGAAACTCAACTGTGGCTAGACTAACATACTGTAGATGCTGCTCCGAAGGTATATATGTCACATATCATCATAAATTCACTCACTTCCTGGTGTGGTAATCTGATATTTTCTTAATCCTGTTGCTTCATTTCTGCTTATTTTGTAAAAACCCGTTGAACTGTGGTGTAATATTGGTCTTGCTGCACATGATGTCTCCATAACATTTTGTACAGTTTTGTTATTTAAGGACTGGCTTTTGACGTAGATCAAACTGTGGACTACATTGCATGCTGATCTCTTGTGCCACACCACCCACTCTATAATACGATCACTGTCACTCCCACCCAAGACAGAGGAGCAGTATAATCTCAATAACTTGCTGATAAGATCCAGTGGAAATCGTGGCAGAGATGAGACCTGTGCAGCTGTTACTCAGTAAAGAGCATTTTTATTTTTTTTATGACAGTGTTCTCACTTCCTTATTTATTCTATTCTGTTCTATCTATAAAATTGACTAACACATAGCCAGTAATCTCTGTGGGGCTCATTACTCGGACTTGGTGAATTGTTCATGTGGTTAAACCAGCTTCTTGTACAACAACTGAAAGACAGATATATATTTTTAAAAGTCACAACAAACCCATCGTATTTTCTTGGGATGTGTATTAGAAATAATCTCTCCCACAGCTGATAACTTTCACATACAAACAGTCATGTCGTGTTAGCATAATTTCTTCGACTGTCAACAGAAATGTATTTTTATTGGCTGTGACAACACCAGAGGGGCTTCTTACCAGCTATGAGTGCATTTTCTGTTAAGAACTTTTTAAGTGTCTAACCGTCAACAAAGAAGCTTTGTAAGATATTATATGATCTTTGTTTATTATCTGCCAGAGGACATTAGCATTTTTTTGTAAATATGAGAAAGATATATAGGACAGCGTGCCTTTGGGGAATATAATTGTGTTTTTTTTCATTCAGAAAGGTTTATAATTTGAATATGGCTGATGATGTAAGTGGTGGGATTTTCTTTTTATATGTTGCTTATTATGATCAGTGTAACATCCCCTTTAGAAGAGGATAAACATGATGAATATATGAACATTACATCCTGTTTGTTTCTCTACTGCATTACACACACTGTGACTTATACTGCAGATTACCATGTTATAAACATCATTTGGGAAACAGCAAAATTCTTGTTTGATAATAATTAGAGAAAGTTCATCTTCAAAGTGTTCAAAATGTTTGTCCACCCTCCACCTGTTACCGTGCTAGTTGTTACAACATTTATGTGTAACAGTGTCTTTACAGGGATAGAAAATCTATGGAACACAGAAGTAATGCTACATAAAGACATGTGCTGATCATGTAGCAGGGGTTTAAGGACTGAAAATGTTGCATGCTGTAAGGATTACAAAGGTCAAAGTGTATAATTCAGGTTTTTTTTCTTTGCGATACGATATTGACTTTTTAATCCATTTTTCGTGCACAGTCATGCAGCTCCGTCGTGCACCTGGTTGCCATCCAGGCACTGAATGGAACATTGTGTTTTCTCCGCACCTCGAGCCCCACAGACTCTGTCCTTCTCCCCCGACTCACTCTCCCACCTCAGCTCCCTTGAACAAAGCAGGTGATGCTAATGCTGCTGCTGAGCTGTTGACAGGGACAACAGGGGTACAACCTGTCCCCACGCATCCCTGATGAGCCAGCTGATGAATGGCACGTCATTGCTAATGCTTCGACGCCAGCGTTGTCTGGGAAATGAGACAAATGCGAAGGCTTTGTGTAGGTCTGCTCTCTCCGTGTCCCCTTCCCTCAGGACAACAGTTTTTCTGGCAATGAGTGTGGACTCCCAAGAAGAGCTGAGGTCTTTTTATAGCAGTTGTCCACTATTCTTACTATGTCCTTACTTGAGTTTCATTTCATGGAAGAGGCATCAAGTCCAATAGGTGCATCTTGTCAGCGGCTTGGGGTCTTTTTCTTTTTTTTTTCTCTAAGTGATATTTATTAGGCTTGTGGTTGGAGTGAACCTGAGGTGGTCTGACACACACCCTCTCTACCCAGAAACTTCTCAGGTCTTAAACAGAAAGATCTGTTTCTGTGAGGCAGAGTCGTTACGCTGCCTAATCAAATCTGCACAGAGCAAAGTCTTCTGTAAATTAGAAATGATGTTTACACCGCCCAGTCACCGAAGAAAAAACTAGTCACTGGACTTCTTCTTTCCCCCTTTTTCCTGGTTTAACATATGCAGGAGACTGACCATCAGAGCCTACAAATCACATTTTTATTTGATGTTTGACTATTTATCTCTCAGCTTTACGATCAGTCTGAAACATACCGTATATGCTGTTTTATATGTGTTTGCGTTTTGTTCTACCCCCAGCCCTTGCAGCACTTTGAGTCCAAGGATCATGTAAAATGAAAGCGACAGCACTGCTTCATGTCACTTTACCCACGCTCCCCTTTCTTTTCCACTGGCCACAGACACCTGATTTCTCTGACCTAAAAATAGACTGCTTCAGACCCTAACTCCCCCTCCTTGGTTCCCCGTCCTCGTCTCTTTCCCTTTTTTTCTTTACTCCCACTCTAGAGGCTTTTTTATTGGGAGGTCTCTCTGTGTTATCCATTCTTTGCTTCTATGTGCCAGACAAAGCCTCATGTCTCCATTCTGGTGTGTGTGTGTGTGTGAGAGCGGCAGACGTCAGAATCCTTTATTGTACAAGACTGAGAGTTTCTGGTTTTCATAGGCTCTGACTCTGATAAGAAAATCCCAAAGCCCGGTTTTCCACGAGGCTGCAAACCTGACCTCGGCACCCATTGAAATGTTAGCCAAAGTCATAGGACCAAGAGCATCTTTGAAAATGGCCTTTTATGGTCAGCACGAGAGACAGCTTCAGTCTTTGGTCAGCGAGTAGAACGCTTTTGGAAAGGCTGCATTATTTGTGCTGCACAAGAGGATCTGAGGTATTTCAACAAAGGGCAGCACACGGCCTCAGCCTTTCATCGGCAGCTGTTAATTTGTTAATTTACCTTGAAAAGAGGGTGTCCTCTGAATGAACAGGCCCGCTCATTGAACTGATAATTCACCGACTCAATTTTTCTGAAAACCAGAAACTCAGAAAACATAGAAACCAAATAAAACACGATGCACATTATTATTAAAATCATGGTTATTGAATTTCTTTGTCCACATTTTCAGCTCAGTTGAACATCAGGTTAGTTTTATGTTAGTGTGCTTGTGAAGGATGATTTAGCCATAACATTTATTGTCTATCAAATAAAACACATGGATTAAACAAATTCAACTTTAAGTCCCCTAGTAGTTTGTCATCGCTGTGCTCTCTAACAGATGCTTGCATACTTTTCTAGTCCTCTGTCCTCATTTTATTTTCCAGATCCACTTTCCTCTTAGCTATTAGAGCAGGTGAAGATGATTCAGTAAACTGAATATTGTGTTGTCCTGTGTTTCTGCACATTCTTCCAAGTCAGTATTTGAAGGAGGGACTGTCAGTATGTACTCTGCATTATCATTTTAAAGGGCATGTTTTAACCCTCAGTGTGATGGAGGCTTGTCGTCACATTCATATAAAGCAAAGTACAGCATTAGCACTGGAGCTTTAGACTTTTATTTAAACCTGCTTGTTTGGTCTGTGACACCCAAAAGAGGTATTTATCCCTAATTTTAGCTAAGGGGTGTTTTTAAATCCTGCATTCTGCTATACAGAGAATTTCACAGTAGGAAACATTTAGGTTGATGATCTGATAGAGTGGTAGAATCAGGAAGTGCTGCTGGTGGCTGCTATAAGAAAAGGCAGACAGCAGGGTGCAGTGGAAATGAGCAATGGTTGGGAGGAACAGAGCCTGACAAAAGTGAAAGTGGAGACAGGAGAAACAGGAGAAAGAAGTATCAGCCCCAGCAGCGTCTGGTCTCTACTTTCCTCGTCAGCTCTGACTTCATCTTGGCAACCAATAAGGAAAGGGCCCTCTGTGTCTCCATGGTAACCCCCCGTTCAAGCAATGATGAAGAGGATAAAGGGGCAGGAAAGGGAATACATTTTGGCCTGCGGCGAAACATTTCTTCTCACAAGTTTTGTTGAGTGTAATCCATTTCATTACACTTTTTTGACATTGTTATTCAGAAGGATTATGAGGGGGTTGTTGAAGTTTGTAATTTAATGTGAGAAACTAACAATAGACCACAGACAGGGCACGGTAGTTTCTGTTTACATTTATTCTTGACTTTATGCTTAAACTGTCTGTATTTTACAGAATGTAAAATAACACATTTAAACACAGATTTTGGACAGTTTGTCTTATTTTTCTTTTCATGTAAGGCTGATTTCTACCAGAGATGATAAATATCTAACATTTATCACTGCTTCTTAGTATCTTGCTCCTAACGCACAAATATTATTCTTCATTTTACCCAACTGCTTTTCAAACTTTTCATATGAAATTCTCACTTGATTCTCTTTTTGAGTGATTATGAACTGGTTGATTGTCAGTCAGATCCTGCAGTTTGAATTTGTGATGCATGTGAATCTGCCTGGATTCTGTCACAGACCTAAAATGTAGGTGTCACCTCACTGCAATCAAGAATCTCCACCACATCACTGTAGTAGGTTTGGGAGCGATTGTCCAAATGTACAAAAGCCTGCCCAGTCCCGTGGTCGACATTAATTAGTTAATGGGATGGACAAAATGCTGGGGTAGCAATGCTTCCCTTTTCTCTATCTGCTGGAGTTACATAAGACTGCTCTGTACGCAGTTGATTTAGGCTGTCTGAGCGCTCGGAGAGAATGACAGTGAGGGGCGATCCTTGTTTAACCTTGGCACGTAACTGATTAATCCAACTGTAATTTGCATATAAGGTCATCTAATTCTGGATTTCAGAGTGAAGCATGGTGTTGATTAGAGATAGAGTTGGTATGTAACAGGCCCGTTTTGGAAAACGGTGGATTGATGAGTGCCACCGAGGCATAAGAAAACAATGGCTCCAATTATTGAAGCAGCTTAAAGTTCTCACCAGTCACTAGGCACCAGATTTGTTTATGTTGAAGTTTAATTATGTGCTGCAGGGGTATCGAATCTAAAACTTGACTCATTTTCCACTCGTTCAGAGCCTCGGTGAGAGTGAGATCTACTGATCTGCCTTGGATGAAATTCATGTTTACCACCGAGTCTTGTTCGGCTATTTTTATGAGACTTTCCACACTTTGTTAGCTAGAAAGAACAAAAATAACTGATATTGTTGCCAAAGCAATATTTCAGACTCCACATACTTATATATTCCTACATGTTACAATTTATAGCAGTAAATGAGTAGTTGTAACACACTTTGACATCCTTGCCGCTGTAAGTTTGAAGACTATCTTGTATCCAGAGTAACACAGAGTAAAACTACTAATGTGAGGGTGATTAACAGGTTGTTTTTCTTCTTTGCTTTTGTCTTTCCTCTTCCAATCAAGGTTCAATGCTGCACTGTGTCTGTGCTCGGTGGTTGTTCGTGTTCATTCCCTCCCTGTGTAGGATCATTTTTAGAATCAGTTCTTATTTGCAGAGCTACTGTAGGAGGAGGAGGAGGATGAGGAGAAGGAGGAGGAACGCAATGGAGGAGATGCTCACAGGGTATCAGGTATTTTTAGCTTTTCCCTCGTACTGCAATGATGAGTAAAGAACAAGGGCAGGTTGGGCATCCCACCTCCATAGCCTGTGGATGAGCATGGGCCTGAGGGAGGGAAAGTGTGATGGCCATCTTATACTGTGCTTCCCGTATTTACTAAGCTGATGCACCAATTTTCGTTGTCTGCATTTGACATGATCATACTGCTGACAGTGATGGTGGTTACTCATGTTACTATAGTTTTTCTATGCTGGGTAGTTATGATAGAAGATTTAGTTGCATCTACAGCTGTTTGTCTGGTTTATTAGCTCAGCCTCAGTTTAAAACGACTCTGACGCTAACTAAATATTGGATCAGCATTGTGTGGGGTAGCGTGCAAAGAATCCTGACCACTTTTTAAATATGAAGAAAGGGTAAATGTTTGCTCACCGCTTTATGGAGGTCAATCAAAGCAAAACACGGTCTTTGTTCACTCCGACTGCACCTGTATATGTGACAAAAAAAAAAATCTTGCCTTGGTGTATAGTAAAGGGTTAACAATAAGATAAAAGTTGGCAGTCTGGAGGAAGGACATTCTTTATTAAGCCCTAAAGGGGAGTGTTTGGATGTAAATCAATTCAAATAATCTAATTATCCTCCTTACTCCCCTGATAAATTATTGTGATCTTTTGCCCTTATTAGAAACTCCACTGGCTGCAAAAGTCTCGTCTTAGTACAGTCGGGTCTCTGATTAGAATTTTGTCTGTTATTTGAAACATGCTTCATGGCCTCTTTGGCCATTGCAGGTGGATGGTGAACTCCAGCCGCTGCAGCAGACACAGCCCGGCGAGAACAGCATTGTCTTAAGCCCTTTGACATTTTAGCTGGATTGGTGCGTAAGCCCATCAACTCAATCAAGGGTTCTTGTCGCAGGCGGAGGCTGTGTTTGCAGTGGTTGTCATAGTGAAGTTGTCTCCGCAATATCAAGGCAACACTGTGAAACTGATCTCTGATATTTTAGGCAGTCCAGGGCCTAACATTTTTCCACTTGTATTTTAAAGGGGTATTGCCTCAGGGCAGTCATGAGGGAAATCCTGCCCCCACCACCCCCATCTGCTTTATGATTCACCACCTTGTCCATTGCTCCGCCTCAACGTGGTGTTGTGTAAAAACGCAGCTAAATTTAAGAGTGTCACCATTGTGGCCTTTGGGAAAAGCCTGCTGTGAGGCAACGCTACCCTCCCAGTGTTCTGCTCAGTGTATGACAGCAAAACCCAGCTGTTGCTCTCTGTCCTGAGGACAGCCTGTCTACTGTGCACACAGCCATCAGTCCAAAGCTATATGCTGCATCTTCAAACTAATTTCTCAATGCCACGTTCTGTTATTGTACTAAAGGACTGCCTGGAGTGGCAAACACAGAACATTTTGTGTTTAGGCGGAAGCAGGAGTCATCGGCTTGTGATGTATAATCCAGTCTTTGTTTGTGGAGTAAGCAGGTTTCATCAGTTTGTCATTATCCCTGTTTAGAGGTGAGCAGATGTGCACGTCTCTGAGCGCTTGCTTGTTTATGACAGATGTAACTGTGTGTACAGGCGTCATCCTTATGGCTCCTGTGGTATCATGCATCGTATTATCTGGAAAGTTCCACCAGATTGACTTTGATTATATCCAATCGGTGCCTCTGAAGAAGCGTTCAGCTGATGTTTAGTGTCTAATTAAGCTCATCCAAAGTGAGTAATGTGATTTTTAAGCAATCACACTGTTGCCTCGAGGATTGTGTTTCATCACACCTTTTGAGAGGTAGCATTACACACCTCAGGTTGCACTATCCTACCACAGCTGGCCACACAGAATATGAAAATGGAGGTGGAGGAGTTATGAAACACAGTCCCACTCAAAGCATCTTTTAGTTATGGCTGGCTTCAGTTTTGTAGAAACTGGCGCAGGAACATTGGGGGCTGTTTTGTGATGAGCGCTGTGCATTGGCGTGTGCTGCTATTGCGTCACTGCCTAGAGGGGGGCAGAGACTGTATTTTTAGAAGGGAATGAGCATATTCTCTGAGCAAACAACGTCAAGCACTCTGCTTGCGTATGCTTGGATTATTGTGACCGGGCTATTTTTAAGCTCTGTGTGTGAGAGTGCTTTTTTCTGGGTCAAGCATGGTGCCAGTACTCTCTCGAGGCTGCTGGTGGATTGTGCACCACAGGTCCTCTGCTGTGCACAGCATCTGCATCAGTGACAAAGGAAAGAGTCAGCGAGACACAGGTTTAAACTGTCAGGAGTAAAAGGATTTTAAGACGGCATTGTTTTTGGAATACAGCTGCAAATGAAACATACTCATATTTACAGAGCGAATGTAGAATCCTTTTATGCAGATTTTTAAAAATCCATAATGTGGCATTAAAGGCAAAGGCATTGTAAAATAAATATGACACAGCCGCACAGTAATAACACACAGTATGTTTGCTGTCTTATCAAATGGGAATATCCACAGGTTTTGGGTTTGCCCATTTTTGGTCGTTGCCTCCATGAGGTGAGAAAACTGCACCCAGACAAAGAGAGATGGATACTGGAAAAACAGTTTGAGATGTATGTATGTATTTATTTCTAAGAGCAGAAACATGATAAACGGTTCATTTCAACTGGACAGATTGTAGAGAGGGGAAAGTTGAAACTAAAACGAAGTCACAATCTGTGCTCGGCAAATGTGTTGACAAGTCTGTTGGCATTAATATGTCCCACATTTGCTAAATCAGTACATAAATACATGTTCTACTTATTTAGGAATGTTGGCCAAATGTGTGCATATACTTTCAATATTTTTGTTTGTCCTGAAACAAAATGAAACTAAATTGTTATTACTCATGAAAACTGAGCCACTGAAATGTGTTTTTATGGAAATAACCCTAAAATAGTAGTTGACAACGGATCTGTATTCAGTCATCAGCGAACAATATGCACATCCTCATATCAACTGAACATCAGCTTAGCAGTTTAAGTTTTTCTCTAACAATTTCTACCCTCAAAAAATAATTAACAGATACATAGATAGCGAAAACAATTATGAGTTGCAACTCTAACCAATAGCGAACCTGCCGTAATCCTGCTTGGCAGCTGGCGGCATAACTCACATGCATCGGTATCACTACAAATCCCTGTGCAGCATCATCATCACCACAGGCTCCAAATACAATATGGTCCACAGTGCAGGGCTATGACTGTACGGAGTCCCTCTGCTAAGCTGCCTGCTGCTTTTCCTGTCTCTCTGTTTGTTTGTTGTGGCCTCCCTCTCTTTACATACCTAGTGTCACTTCCTTGTATGTGGGCTGGACTTTGATTCACACGTTGGTCATTCTCCGGCAGATAATCAGACAGTTAAAAAAAAAAAAAGAAGAAAAAGAAAAATGTTTTATCATGTTTTCACTGTCACATTCATAATTTCTGGCCAAGCAGAAATTCTCAGAAACACTCAGAAGTTGGTTGCAGCATCAGTTGCAACCCACATTCAAACTGTTGCCACATTGTTGAACGAATTGGTTCAAGATAAATAGTGAAGCTGTTCGTCAACACTGTCAACAAAGATGAGCGCTGTGACCATCCCTTATAAAGCCTGACTCTAACTGCAAGGGGCCTCTCCTCCTCCTGAGCCGCAGGCTTTTCTCCAGGCCTCTCCAGCTAGCCTAGTTTTATCCCAGCCTTCCCCAAGAGTGCAGTTATTTTCAGCTAAACGTGGTGTTCTGCTCTGATTTTGTCAGTGCATTGTTCTTCAGTGTAAAGCAAAGATATGACATGAAAAATGTATAGACCAGTGTTACCCTGTTTAAACCAGAACACCTCCCAGTCTGTTTGTAAGCAGCTGCTCCAGGTGGAGGAGTGAGACAAGCTGCACTGCATCAGCAAGTGTCTTCAGCGAGGAGTTGCAGGGACAAACACCCAGTAGGTGGAGGACCAGGACCATCGGCTCCACTAGGAGCTCCACTAGGTCCTGCGGTCCTCACCAAAGCTGGTCTTTGTTTGCTGGATAAGTGACGCAGTGGGAATATTAGTGTGATTAGTGTGATTAGACAGAATGGCCGGTTTCCAGAACAAGGTCCCGTTGCTGCCATAGGTCAGAAATGAGTAAATATTGGGTTTATGCAATGTTGTGTAGTCACATTTGGATGGCTGTGCCAGGATGGTGTTGTTGTCTTCTCTCACACATACTGCACAGTACAGTACAAACTCCTCAACACCATGAATAAGATCCTGTCCAGTGTGTTTCCACCAGACCAATCTGAATACAGACAGAACTACCCTTTCACAAACTTAACTTTTAAAACTTTGTAATTGTGTTAGTAACAGGTTTGCAACTTATTTTGATAGTAGAGAATATAGAAAATAATAATTGTTTTCCCTTTTGTGAAATGGAATAAGATCTTTCAACTAGTTGATATCTCTCTTTCCATAATCACTCGTCTTCAGTTAATGTGTCACCTCAGCTGACACCTCATTTAATTTAGATAAGCTCCCACTACAACGCAGAACCGTGCCGTACAGTCATGATCTTGTTTTCTACTTGCTCAGCTTCGAAGAGCTGTTCTTCCCTCAGTGGTCAAAACAGACTTCTGCAACTCACGCCACCCACACGTTGCGTATGTATAGCCCACACCTACCCCTATCTGCCCAGTGGTTTGAAAACAATGCTTTGTGTAATTCTAAGGCTGCTATTTGCGAAACCTCGATCATGCACAGGGGGCTCTTACAATCTTATGTAATGCTCCCCACTCGACTGTAATCCCTCTTATGCTGAGTGAGCCCCCATGTGACGGCGCTGGAGGGCTGGAAGAGACAGGGTGGCTGTTGGGACCGCTGGCAAGGCACGGGTGCTCTCCGTAGACTCCGGCCACCCCCCTGCACGCACACAATGAGCAGTGGCCTGTGTATAAGAAGGGAAATTTATCCTGGGAAGTGCCTTACTTGGATGTGAGATGCTGGATGGAGACTCGACGCTGATGCTTGTCCTCAGAGCCAAGGCTTGGACCAGATACACAGTAACTACATTGAGCATATGTCCTGAATGACACTCCAGCTCTGCTCTCTTCTTCATCTGCGTGTGAGCCACAAGAATGAGTCTTTGACCTCGGTTGAGTATACAGGAGTTTCACAGCGTCAGAAATTAGCCTGTGTGTTGAAAGGTTCTTGTTATGAATGATTTTGCTGTTGGTTTTTGAGTGATGAATGTTGATAGAAATGTGTTTTTATATGTCGACCTTAACAGCATGTTTTGGCTGTTATATTAAAAGAAACCTACGGATTAGTTTGATTTTTTTTTTTCTTTTAAATGGATTCACTGCTCACATGCCTGATTCTTGTTTTGGTTTGTCCTTCACAGGAACCATCAATGTGGACTTCAGCTGGTGAATTGACGATTCACATATAGGAGCATCCGGAGTCTCTCCTTTCCCCTCTCCCCCTCCCTTCCCTCTGTCCCTCCCTCCCCCTTTCCCTTGTCAATCTTCTCCCTGAACCCCTTTTCCCCCCATCTCCAAAATTCACCATGCTTATCAAGGAGTATCGCATCCCCATGCCAATGAGTGTGGAGGAGTATCGCATCGCCCAGCTCTACATGATCCAGGTGAGCTAACATCATCGCATTCACAATCAAATTCTCACCCACACACACACACACACACACACACACACACACCTGGCCAAAAAAAATGGTCAAGAGGGAATTTCGTGAGTGTGATCGCAGCGTGCTCAATTATGAAATGGTTGGTCACACGGTGCGTGACGCTGGTGGAGTAACGGAACAAAGAGAGCTTGTGTGCTGATAGATTATCCAATTTAAACTCTCTGAAGCTGGTTGTTTCCAACCGTCATCAGCTGCATGTTTCTGCAGGAGTTGGGCGGGGTCACCCTGCTCTCACTGCAAACTCAGTCCGCATATAGCGCTGTGCTGGAGATGGACATATTGCTTTGTCTGTGTCAGATAGTTTCATTCGTCAAACCAGGCCCTTAGCTGTAGAGGGGGGGCATCTGTAAGAGCTTTAGGGTTTACAGCAGTGAGGAGGAACGGGTCATTTATTCAGCTTTAGCTATCTGGTGTGGAAGCATATTTCCCCTCCATATAGCTTGTGTACATGAAGGAGGATTTATTTAATCCAGTGGTACTGCCAGGTGCAGTGTGAGCAGCAGTTAACAGGAATCACATGGAGAGCAGTGAGACTGTGGTAAAAATTCAGTATTATTTAGTTACATGTTTAGACGTGCTGTGCACATTTAGGAATTATTTATTTGAGCCAACATGCTGATCTGGACTCTGAACATTCAGCAGTTCTTTGGGATTTGAGCTGCATGGTTATATAAGTGGTAGTTTTACAGCTGTTGAAGTTACAGGTCTGTTTGATCAGTTTGAGGCATTTTTCTCAGTTCAGTCAGTCTTGTTTCAACAGTAAATATATATGTCAAAGAAGAATTTTTTTTTTTATGAAGACACACTGCAGTATCACATGAAATCTGCAGCTAAATATGGTAAATCTTTAGCTGTTTGGAGTTAGACCGTCATGCATGTGAAAGCTGTATGGTTTTCCTGCATCTCCCAGGGAGACAAGTATTTTGGATAAGATAGACATTTAAGGCACGAATAAAAAACCCCAACATGCCTCCAAGCTGTGAACCTCACCATAAAGAGGCCTCACCTATGACTGTTAATCCAACACCTAAATTACAGAGTGTTTATGTTGACAAATTTGTCTAACGCTGAATAATACTTAATACACACCCACTGATATAACAGCACAAGCTACAGATTTATTCAGCTGCAGCTGCAGAGAGCTTCTCATTTTTCTCTATGCACTCTCTAAAAACAATTTGTCCTGAAGCATTTCTGTCACTGTCTGAACACCACATGACAGAATTAGATGTAGTAACATTGCATCACTGCAAACTATTTTGCAGATTATTTTCTTATCTGCAGAAATGAAGTAGTCTTTGAAGATTTCTAGTCCAACAGTGTGTTGCTCTCTAAAAGAATTTGAGAGTTTCCAGTTAACAAACTTGCTTGTGTGTGTGTGTGTGTGTGTGTGTTTTGTCATGTTCTTCTCATGGTGTACAAAACAGACGGGTAATCCAGTTGAGCGGGTTAGGAACATGACTCAGCAGACATGGCCCACAGCAAGCACACGTTTGAAGACAGAACAAACTAGTCGCTGCGCCACACTTCTGTGCACTTGATAATTTCTTTGGCACCTTTGTTGTGTTGGACACTTGTTGTGTATTGTGTAATTCTGTGATAACTACTTTTTGTTCCCAGATTGATTTCCTCCAACAACACATTGTACAAAGGCATGAGCAAGCAAGTTCAAGCATAGTATCAATCTATGACAAAAGCACTTAATATGTGCACTCTGTAAACATGTAAACGAATCACAGGTTGAGGAAGCCTTAGCCATTTTTTTTAACCATAGTTACCTTTTCCCCCTGACCTAACCATTTTTACACAGCCTCATTGCTGTAAGGCTTTTGTCACTATGGCAACTGTGACATCAGCAGCGTGCCAGTGGTCAGGTTTTGTTCATGAGAGGGAGTGAATGAAAAGAGGAAATGGAGGATAAAAAGAGAGGCTGCGAAGGAGGGACAGGAAGAAATGCGAGAGGGGGTGGAAGGAAGGAGAGCGCGGCTACCCTCGCTTCATTGCTGTATGTTACCAGGGCAACTGCAGCATGTAGGCCTGGCTGCTGCCTGCGATCCATCCCCGATGAAACCAGGGCCTTCGGACACCCTCTACATATCTGCACCTCAACAGGCAGTGCCCCACCCCATCTCCATCCTCATCATCTCTTTACTTTTCCTTTATGCCACCTTTGTATGTGATAGCTAATTGTGGAGTCATTATCAGTGTATAGAGATTTGCACTTCAGGATGTGTGAGAATTTAAACATGAGAGATTCTCACTCTGTCTTATTCATTCGCACAGATCCATCATGGTTTAATGAAGCAACAGTGTCTGTGGAGTTAAGCGAAAAGCCACTTCTCAGACAGGAAACATGCCTCACTTACTTGATGGCAAGAGGAAAAAACCAGGATGTGACTCCCATCCTGTCATAGTAGTTGGATCTAAACATATACACTAGGCTTTTATGATGATGGCCTGTATTTTGTAACGGTTTGATGGCAAGAGAGAGAAAGAGATAGAGTGCTCTGTGGCTATGGTTTTATAGCAGGAATTAAACTCGCTACTCAACTGGCACTGTGTGCTGTGTGCCGAGCCAAAAAGTATTTTAATAGTGAAACTGCATAAATGAGAGTCCCCCCCTTCACTGTAAAGGCAATCGACACCTCCAGATTTACCTTCTCTTGAAAACTATTTCTTTACCTATGTTTTCCCCACAGGTACGTTTATTTCTGCATGCTGTATTTATTAAACTCTAACATTACATTCAGGGTTCATTTACCTTCAAGCTTGTTATCTGCACCTTCTCCTCCCCCTAAGGGACCAGCTAAGACCTGGCCAATGTTTTGTTATCTTTTTCTGGATGTAACTGGAGAGAATCACCCATCACTCCAGGAGGAAGAAGGAGAAGGGATGCTGTGTTTGACAGGTTGCAGTCACAAGTCGAGACCAAATTAAAGACATAGATTTTGTTTTGTGGTAAATTTTTAAACTACCTTAAGATTGATCTATGTATTTTTATAAATTTTGTATTGATTGCATGCATATCTAACCCTGCAACCCTACCGTTTATTTCAACAACAAGTATGTTCATTGTTCAGTTTCCGTTCAGGTTTGTGTATGGCAAGTGTGACTGTGCTGCGGCATCTGTGCTGTGTCTTTGGAGCTCTGTCTGGGTTGTTGAGAGCAGGGCGGGTGGCTAATGAATGACCTGTCAGAGGTAATGAGGTCCAGAGTACTGGATGGCTCATGGCTTCCTCCTCCCTACTCCACTGATTCACCGGCTCACTTGCATCACCTCTCCCCACTGGGCTGACTGTAGAAATCTGTCTCCCTTTATCTCGGAGCTGTACTAAATACTGTACTAAGATAAAGTAATGTACTGTGTTACTTTGAGCCTCATATGGAAAGACTGGACAATTGCTGATAAGAGATGTAAAAAGGATGATACATCTGTAATCTGTAATCTATTTATGGTCCACGTGCCTTACTCTCTGTATTTTCATTATTGTCAGCACTTGAACTATGCTCTGCTGTTTAGATTTCCTGTTGCTGATTTCACAACGATCCTATTGCCATGCCCGGCATTCCTGTCATTGAAACTTTGGATCATCTAGCTGTGCAACTGCATCTGCAGGCTCCACCCTGTCTCTCTTCCTCTTGTGCACCTGGAATGTAAATATGGAAAAGGTGTGGCTCCATGAGCTGGCTTTTGGGCTTCCTCATTTGCAATTCAGAGCTGGCAGAGCTTTCAGGAAGCTATTAATTTGGTCTGTGCATTGTCCTGTGTTGTCAGTCTTCACACTGTAACAACAACAACAAAAAGCACCATTTCCACTCTTTTGTTTAAACTTTTTCTTGAACGTTTCTTTCAGATGGAGAGAAAATGTCTGTTCCTATTCCCTTAAACACAAGTGCCAACACACTTTAACCTCAATCCTTATTTGTCTTACAGAAAAAGAGCAGAGAAGAGAGCTGTGGTGAAGGCAGTGGGGTGGAGATCCTAGAGAATAAGCCCTACACAGATGGACCAGGTGGGACGGGCCAGTACACCCACAAGGTCTACCACATTGGCATGCACATTCCCAGCTGGTTCCGCTCCATCCTGCCGAAAGCAGCGCTGAGGGTTGAAGAGGAGTCCTGGAACGCCTACCCTTACACCCGCACCAGGTGAGCACCACAAACCTCAGGATTTATTATCTTAATCATATAGATAACCTGGTAGGTTCACACACATTTAAAAACAAAAAATCAGCACCTACTTGTGTAGATGATAATATATTAAAGCCTGCTTATATTCAGTGTAATACATAAATACCATAGATGGCTAGTTTTGTGGTGCCAAGACTGACCAGTCCAGCCAGTCTCTCAATACAAACCAAGAAAGAATAAAGGCCTCGGAGCACATTGTCAGAATATTACCTTGCAAACGGTCAGATTGGCGTGAGGCCAGCGGCGCTCGCAGGCTAGACGTTGATGGCCTCTTATTCTCAGGGTGTCAGCCTGTGTGGGGCCTGACAAACACAGAGACGTGAAGGTGCTGAAAAGAGATGTGCCCTTGACTGTACTGTCAGGATATTGATAGACTCCAAGTGCCTGTTGACACATCTATTCAGCCAGTGACAGTTTTGTTGCAGATGCCTCCGATGCAACAGATGGGCAAGGCTCACATGTCGGCTATCCTCAGCAGCAAGAGGCTGTTGTCACTCTTTATAAAATAGTTCTGATCTTGAGCCTTTCAGTGAGAAAATAAGTCACTGAATGTAGGCAGACTTCATCCCCCCATCGACTCGAGCTTTGTTGGGAGAAATCTGTTCTGTTCTGTTAATGTTGCTCCCTCTTCTCCTTCAGATACACTTGTCCCTTTGTTGAGAAGTTCTCCATTGACATTGAGACCTACTACAAACCTGACACGGGCAACCAAGCAGATGTCTTCAACATGTCTGCAGTGGAGAAGAGACAGAGGAGTATTGGTGAGACCATTTGGTGTTCGCACACACTCGTATTAACGTACTGATTCATGTGTACTTTAACTTTCAAAGCCAACTACATAGCAAGCTCAGTCCTCATGCTAATTTACACCTGTATCAGATAATTAATGCAGCTAGTTATCATCCCGTCATACAGGAGTAATTTAATGCATCAGGCTGGTATTGGTAGATTTAGCCTGATGGCTTTTTGGGAGTCCTCTTCTTTTTGCTCAAACATTAACAGTGGATGAGGCCCACTTGTGGTGGTTTGACAGTACAGCATCTGTTTTTTTCTGTGGTTGAGAGCATGTTTGGCTATGAACATGACACAGCTCAGAAATGAAGGGTTGTAAAGCATGTGGTGACTCAATTTAGGCATTGTTTGTAATGATTCCTGTCGATCTGATTGAGTTTGTCAGCCTGAAATTCCGTTGTAAATGGAATTTCAAACGGTTAAACACAAGTCCATACATGCTCCCCCACCTCACCCACTTACGCATAACACAATGGCATGATAATAAAAAGCGCACTAACACCATTCGTGCACTTTGGTATTGGTCCTGGCAAAACATCTGGCTCCACAAGTCATTGCTCAGTGAACATGAATTGTCTCCAACAGACCCGATCGACATAGTGACAGATCCCATCCCCCCTCATGAGTACAAAGCGGAGGAAGATCCACGGCTTTACAAGTCAATCAAGACCCAGAGGGGTCCTCTACAGGACGACTGGATAGAAGAGTACAACAATAATCCAGGGAAGACCCCCATCATGTGTGCCTACAAACTCTGCAAGGTGGAGTTCCGATACTGGGGTATGCAGTCTAAGATCGAACGCTTCATTCATGATGTTGGTGAGTAGATGTCAAAGTCTTTCATTTAATCATGTCATATTCTGATAGAAAGGCTTTTCAGTTTACATCCAAGTTTGTAAACCTGATTAAAATTGTTCTGCCATTGTCTCTGGCAAGGACTGAGAAAGGTGATGGTGCGTGCCCACCGGCAGGCCTGGTGCTGGCAGGATGAGTGGTACGGTCTGACCATAGAGGACATCAGGGAGCTAGAGCTGGAGACTCAGTTAGCCCTGGCTAGGAAGATGGCCCAGTTTAGCCAGGCAGAGGAGGCTACTGAGGCCAATGGAGGTGCTCCATCTCCTGACAAAGACCAGGAGGTTAAAGAGGCAATCAGCTCCATTGAAGCCGAGGAAGTGGTTCCTAGCTCAGGAGGAGAGACTCTCCAGCCACGAGGTGTGCTGACCAAACAGTGGTCCACCTCCTCCCGATCCTCCCGCTCATCCAAGAGAGGAGGTGAGGAGCATGCCATCTTCATGTATTCATCTGTATAACCTCTGTGCATGACAGTGTGTGAAAATGGCACTGGTGTAGAAGGTATCATGAAAACATGCATTCATTATGTATTCACATGGCTCTCCGCTGTACATTTTTCAGCCTTTTTCCTGAAGCTCTACACCTGCTTACTCCGATCTTCACACATAATCACATCCATATTCACACTTCATCACGCCTGCAAGCCTTTTTTTTTTTTTTTATCTCAGTCTGTCGCCTCACTCCTTTCTACCTTAAAGATTGGCGTATACGCACATCAAAGTCAAACTGTCCCATTTGTAAACACAGCCAGTTGTGATACTTGAGACCTGCCTACACTGGAAGCTGGTATGCGAAAAATTCAACACGGTCAAGCTTCAAGCTGGTGCAACGCCAAAGTAGCACCTTGCCTTGTATTTGTATTTTTTTGGTGTGTTATATGATACTATGCAAGATAAACTTCATGAATATAAAACTCTCACCTCCTCGTGACCTTGAAAGTTGTCTCTAAAATTTATCTTTACATAAAGAACTGAAGGTTTGCAGTTGCAGTTGTAGCTGCACAGGGAAAACAGTCATGTTTTCTTTGGTTTAGCTGTAAACAACATGTGTATACACCCAGAGTTACCCCAAGCTGAATTAATCAGACTCTGCTGAAGAGCTCTGACCTCAAACTGTTGAAATGGTATTAATAAAGTTAAGCATACCAGGATGATCTGTTTAGTATGCAGACACTACCTCTGTATCACGCTTTCCTCTTCTGTCGAGTGCCTGATGTTAACTCCAATGTTTTTACTCTACTTGACCATATTTATTCAAACCTTCACATTTACTGTCCAACTCATGTTGTCCAACACCAACACACTGGGATTATTTTTAGCAGCACCTTTGACATCACACACCACGTGTCTGAGCACACCCTTTTTTGAGTGTCACTTCTTTTTGTGGTAGTGCTCATTGTGGCTGCCACATGGACCCTGACTCTCATTCAGCATGCCTTGTTTCACCCCTGTAACTCCCCCCTGTGGTTCTCTGCTGGGCTATTTTTAGCAGCAGTGCTGACATCACAGACCAGAGGAGGCTGACGCGCTCCCCGCCACCACTGCTGTTTCCTTCTGTGCGCTGACAGCTACAGCTGTGCCCCTCTCTCACTTGGCCCTCTTTCCTCCTCTGCACTAATGATACACGATTGAAAATCTGTGGAAAACAACTTTTGATATTTACCATTCTCCTGAAGCTTTTGGTGTGCTTGTTGCTCGCCCATGTTACACTGAGCCTCACTTTTCACACACCACCCCTGACCACCAAGCAGTCCATCTGTGATGAAGTACTGCACCACAGAGACTGTTGCATGTTTATATAACACTGTGTGTGTGTGTGTGTGTGTGTGTGTGTGTGTGTGTGTGCGCGGGGTGGTGGGGTTGTGCAGTAGTTTGTTGTCGTAGCCTGTGTGTATGTGAGTGACACTGTGTGTTAAAATAGAAAATGTGAAGCAGCTAAAACACATGTCTCAAAAATAACAGTGAATTTTTTGCTTGTGTGTTTTTTCAGTGAGCCCGTCACGTCACAGCATCTCAGAGTGGAGGATGCAGAGCATAGCGCGAGACTCGGACGACAGTTCGGACGAGGAGTTCTTTGACGCTCATGGTAACCGTTGCTTTGATTTTAAATTAAAGGTGGAAGATGGATCTCATGTTTATCGTGTTCAGTTTTCTTACAACCTGCTTGCTCCCTTCGTCAATTGCTCTGCATGCATCTCTTTAACCACAGATCAGTTCTTAAGCTTCCCAGATACCCAGCATGCTTTGGGGCTGAAGCTGAAATAGGTGGGTGTGGTACAACGCCCGTGCTCCCTGCTGGATGAGTTTGGCTGAGGACATGGGCCGGGTGTCTCATCCTGACGTCGAGCTCAGAAATCACAATCATCTCTGCCCACCACTCCCTCACTCGTCAACCCACTCCAGTTGCATCATCATTTAAACACACGCAGAGTTGTTTATAATTTTGGTATACATCCAAGCAATAAATGACGCCCCCCCCTTAAATAATTCCCCAGTGTCTCTGTGGTGAAATTGTAATTTAGTCATGATGATGAAATAAGAATAAAATTGTGCACGTTGTTGTCATTTATGAATACTGATACTGGTTTTGCTGCACTCATTACTTTCCACTTGTTCCAAGTTTAATATGTTTCTGCTCATGACATCATGAGTAACATGATGCAATACAATAATTACAATGAATTGTGTTGACATTTAATTATGTGTGGCAGTATTGATGTGTGTATGGAATAATTACTGTTTGTCTGAAATGAAAGCACAATAAGTTTTATCAAATTATAGGATTATATTTATGACTGCACCATCATAAATTAGAGTACACACCCTCCTGTCTCAGTGATAGTTAATACAGTCATTACTCTTGCTCTGCTCCAATGCCTATTTCCTGATATTTATGATTAACAAATATTTCTACAACACAGAGATGACACACTGATACAAGCAGTCATTTAATTATGCTGAATACATGTGGCTGGTGTTTCACAATTAACTTACACATACAAACCGAGCTGTGTGCTTTGGAGCCTGGATGATGGAAGTACACAAATTAAAAATGGAAAGAGACTGACTTTGCTAAGATTGCCTCTGATATTATATTTTTCATCCTGTAGTAGTCATCAACCACAAAATACTTGAAAAGCATGTGCAGGTTTAAGTTTTACCTGCCATGTCCCCCATTAAAAATGTCTTTGGGAGGAGAACTCATCGCAGAGACGACATTTAGTGTGTCTAATTTACTGTGGCTTATTACAGAAATTTGAATCTATCAGTCTGCCCCAGGGCAGCTGTGGCTGCTTAGCTTACCGCCACTGGTATGACTGGTTGTGAATAAATAATGGTCTCTGGAAGGGCTTTGAGTCTGGCCTTCCAGAAAATAGTGCTTTACAAATCCAAACTATTATTACTATTCATTATGGTACATACTTGTCGTATTTAGCTATCACATTTTTGTAGTGCAATTTACAACTTTCAGGTTAATCTGAAGTAGAGTGTTACTTGAATGAGGTGAAGGTGTATTTTTATACATATTTCTAACAAAGTCAGGAGGATATTAAAGCAAATGAAAAGAAAAATAAAAACATTTATTGAAGTGTTTAAAGATCATCTCTTAGAAACTTAAATAAAAGAAAACTTTTCTCTGGATGTTACCAGTCCGTTTCTGTAACTACACAAAAGTATTCAAAGCCAAAGAAAGTCATTTCAAAATGTAATCATTTCTGTTTGACTTCCAGCAATAAATAGGTGTGACCACATAACATTTGTGCATTCAATTATAGATTTGCACACATTATTATTAGGTGAACAGGAAGTAGCTGTCTGACTCTTAGAAAAATGAAGACACTGGCAATATCATAAAAAATTATAAAACTAATGGGATGAACAGGTGTTTTTTAGGTCCTGAACCTTACTTTTTGTCATGATATTAATCACAGATTAGTGTTCCTTAACGAAAAACAGTCCATCTTTATATTTAGATGACTTCAGAAGACACACACTAAACCTCTAAATCAAATAGTTTTTAATTTTTGAAAATTAGGCACAGCGACAAAACTACCCCATCATCTTCGTCCACTGTTCTCCAGCATATATGCATCATCTGCTGTTTTAAATTTCAAAATAAGGTTCCCTTTGTAGCAATAAAGGGACATAAATGTTTACATACGTAAATACCAAGCATATACAGTACTATAAACAGGGAGTGATACTATAGTTATAGTCAGTATATGTACTCGCACGTTTATTTAACTTTGACCCAGTGCAATACCATAAGTGGTTATATTGTTCGTGCAATTACAAATTTTGAAATCTTGAGTGTGAAAAATACTTGAGCTCCAATGATTTCTCTCATGTTTTCCCTGCAGAGGATCTCTCCGATGGCGAAGAGGTCTTTCCAAAAGAAATTGCCAAGTGGAACTCCAATGACCTCATGGATAAGATTGAAGCCGCAGACACAGAGGAAACTCCTGGTATGATCAACACCGTGGGCGGGCACTTCATCATCCACAGTTGCACTCCTGTTATAGTTGAGGTTAAAATGTGTATGTATGTGTATTTTCAGGTGAGCTGTTCAAGGAAATGACCGTGGATTATGAAAGAGCAACCAGTGAAGAACGACTAGATGAGGTATGTGTGTCAGCGATAGAGAGTATGTGTAGAAAACAAAGTCCTAACCAGACTCTTCTGATACACTTTCATGTCTGAATTATTTATTCCTGAACAACCACATGCAGGAGATTCCCTTCAGCACCCACAGGTTTTGTTAAAATTGATTTCATTTTAGTTTAGCTTTTACTCTGAAAAGGTGTATGTCAGGCTTTCAACTTTGGAGGATATGAGAAGGCCTGTTTGTCCCTGAGCCTCTCTGTCCTCTTGTGTTCAGATGCGTGGCTCTCTTAGTGGCCAAGCCGATAGCTCTCCCATTCCCACCATCATGGTAACAAGGCACCAGTCAGTAAGTAAACATTTTGGCCCCAGTACACCATGGGGGTACAGTAGTTCCTCAGAGACTACCAATCCGTCTGGACAAACCCAGTACTTACTGCCCCTGCCCATGTCCTCTTTCCTCGCCGTTGCCCAAACCCAAATCCATATGTACTCCTCAACCTCACCACCCTCTGTTCAACTCCCTTGTACTTACAGCTGTGGCGTTCAGTGTAAATATAGTGCTTCTATGAAAATGTGAAGTTTTGGATCAGACGTGCAAGACAAAACTACACATTGTGCTGTGCTATTTAATGTGACTTGTCCGCAGGAAGCATGGTTGTTGTTTGCTGTTAGTTGAACAGTCGTCCAGGTGGAGGTTGGGTCTGTCCTGTTTCCCCTCATGGTCCTCCAACCCTCTATGGTTGTGAAAAGAAGTTTGCTGTGTGGTTCATATTTGAAGAAATGGACAAAAATTGTCAAAAGCCATAACTTACAAATCAGATAAAAGTGATTTGATGCCCAATCTGCAAAGGCATTGTTGTTTATCTGTTGTTTATTTGTCACTCAGTAAGCATGCTGTCTTTGATCATGCTAAAAAGGTAAACAAACTGTTTATTGAACACGCTCCGAGGGCTGTTCCTCAATGTTCCCTTCCATCATGCTTCTTTTTATTTCTTCAGGAGAGCTCATCCCAGCAGTGTCTTCAGCCTTCCAAGATCCACGTGCTGATATTGGTCCTGCATGGAGGGAACATCCTGGATACAGGAGGAGGGGACCAGAACAGCAAGCAGGCTGACGTCAACACGATTAGTACGGCTTTTGACACAGTCATGCGTGTTCACTACCCTGCTGCGCTGGGACGCATCGCCATCCGCTTGGTGCCCTGCCCTGCCATCTGTGCCGAGGCCTTCTCCCTCGTGTCCAAGTGAGAGGAAACACATGCACACATTTTTCTGTAGGCTCCAAGCAACGTGTATATTGATAGAAGGTCTAAGTTTTTTGGCTGTGATGGATATTTGTTTACGATGGAAATGATCCAGGAGCCACTCATGACTGTTGTCCCCTGTTTCTGTGTATATAAACTAATCTGTGGTTGTCTGTTCTTCAAACTATAGTTTGATATTGGTCAATGTTTGTCTTTTATGACAGCCTGAGCCCTTACAGCTATGATGAGGGTTGCCTATCCAGCAGCCAGGACCATATCCCGCTGGCAGCTCTGCCCCTCCTGGCCACCTCAGCCCCACAATACCAGGAGGCTGTAGCCACCGTCATCGCCCGAGCCAACCAGGTGCACGCTGACTTCATCAGGTCTCTTGATGGGGCAGCCTTCTCTGGCCAGGTCAGTTACTCTTCAAAGTATCAGTATTGCTTAATTCTTAAGGACTGACTCTTTGGCTATTTTTGTCTTGTTGCTATAGGTTACAGTAGTTTTTTTATAATACATTTTTGTGAAGATATATCTTCACAGTATCTTTATTTATTTTTTTGTATAACTTATTACCTTTAAGAGGAATATATTAAAACTCATTCTCACTCAGCATACACCCATTTATACTTTTTTAAATTCTTGTATCAATTTGTTAAGGATACTGTGGGTAAACCTGAACCTAAGGATTATGTCAAATATTATTTTTGATCGTTGGTCTCTTCAGGTGTGTCTCATTGGAGATTGTGTGGGAGGCATTTTGGGGTTTGATGCCCTGTGCAGCAGCAATCAGACAGTAAATGAAAGTCAGAACAGCAGTCGCAGGGGCAGTGTCGTCAGTGTGCAGGTAAGAGATAAAACATTCATAAAATAACCTGTAACATTTACACACGTATTTTAACCTGTTTTTACTTTAACTAGGTCATTAAAATACGTTTATGGTTATGGCGTCAGTAACACATTTTCCTGAATCTCGCCTGTAGGACCAGGACCTCCTCTCTCCTGGCATCATTGTTAACAGCGGACATGGATCAGCTTCTCCCACGTTAGAGGGCAGCCGCCACCTTAGTCGCAGTAACATCGACATCCCTCGTGCCGGCGTAGGTGATGACCCCAAGAGACAACTGCCACGCAAGAGAAGTGACTCCTCCACGTATGAAATGGACACAATAAAACAGCACCAGGCTTTCCTGTCCAGGTGTGTTGTGTGTGGGATTTTACTACATACTGTCAGAGTGTGATTTATTTTTAGTTCCACACCAGGAAATGACTTTGTGCTGCCCTTCCAGCTTACACTCCAGCGTGCTGCGCAACGATGCAGCCTCACGTAGATCGAGCAGCAGCACGATGCTGGATGGAGGCTCCCTGGGGAAGTTTGACTTTGAGGTGTCCGACTTTTTCCTCTTTGGGTCTCCCCTGGGCTTGGTGCTCGCCCTGAGGAAGACTGTAATCCCAATGTTGGATGGTAAATATTGTCAGTAATTGTCCATGGTGGATATCACCAGTACTAAAATACTTGTTGTGTTTAAGGCTCCCTTCTTGTTTGTCATGCGTTTGGTTTGATTTCTCCTTCTAGTGGCTCAGCTGCGTCCTGCCTGTCAACAGGTCTACAACCTGTTCCACCCAGCCGATCCCTCAGCTTCCCGCCTGGAGCCTCTACTGGAGAGGAAATTTCACCTCCTCCCTCCCTTCAATGTGCCCCGTTACCAACGCTTTCCCCTGGGAGATGGAAACTCTGCCCTACTGGGTGAGCTTTTAGCACTAATGACGTATAAACACCTCATTAATATAATTTAAAGAAACCATGTGGTCATACAGTTTAGCATTCATGTAGTTCTGACTTGGATTCACAAGCCAAATGCAGAATTCCCTGTTAGAGAATGGTTGTTTAATTTCTCTTTGCAACTTAAGAGCCCTTCAGCTGACACTTCAGATTGTAACCCACTGTCCTGTTTCCCATGGATGCATGCCATGGACAGCACAGGCCTTACAGACACTTTGATTTCACTCACTGAGTAAACACTGTCCCAGAGAAAAATGAAACATTTTTCTACTGTTTGTGCTTCGACGTCTTTTGTGAAGCGGTTTATTCATCTAAATGTGGTCATAGTCCTGCTGGTGGTTTCTCTTTGGACTGTTCATTATTACTGAGAGCCTCAACTTCCAGGTTTCTACAAATATCTGATCATGACTCTCAAAGAACAAGTGCACGGAAATTAAGCTGCCTAATGAGCATAGGATTCTCTATTGTAGATTACAATACATATCTTCCACTAAGAAACCAGGACTTATTAAAGGGTTAATAAGCATGTAATAACAATAATAATAATAATAATAATAATAATAATAAAAAATAAGCATATAAACATGTTTCTTAATTTCTTCAGTCCTGGAGTTTTAAATGAAATGAGCTCTCTCTGAATATCCTCAGGTCTTCCTTGTGATAAAAATAAACATCATCAGTAGTTATAGAGTTTTACAGACAAATTCAAGTTCATGTTTAAGGAAAGAAAGTGGAAAATATTTGATATCTAGCAGATTGTGGGCCATTTCCAATCTTAGAAGAGGGTGATATTACAGTATGTGACTGAGGAGCAGTTGTGGTCCAAAAGAAGTGTGCTCCACTAAGGGCTTGACTCTTGTCTCATGTTCAGTTAGTTCTGCTTCATATGTTTCTGTGTCTTCCTTGTCTTCTTTCCTTCTTCCTCTCTTGGTCTCCTGTCCCTATATCTGTATACCTGGCTCTCCCCCTCTTAAACCACCCCTGACTTCTGCCCCTTCTGCCCCTCCACCTCCCTCTGTAGTGGAGACAGTCCAGAGCAACGCTCAGCTGCTACTTGACAGCGGGCCTCCCCTGTCTCTTCGCTGTCAGGAGACCATCAGTGAGACCTGCATCCCTGTACCTGTGCTAAACTGGCAGGAGGGCTTCCTCAAAGCCACACCCACCACTATGGAGTGTGTGTAGCCTCTCCCATTCACCTACGTCTGTGCTGACACCCTTTCACTGTGTCTTTTATGTCTCTTTGTTCATCCTTCTTGCTGTTGTGTCCAAGATGCTCAGATTTTTACCACACTCTGAGTGTTCCCATCGCTGTTGTATCAAAAGTCAAAAACTGCCATCATGTTTCTCCAGGCAAACATGTGCACTGAGAGACCAGTTACAACACTTGCAGATATACTTTTCCTTATAGCATCAAATTACTTCATATAAGTAATTTGAATTGGTTGGATTCTGCTTCTGTTTTGGTTTTAAACAGAAATGATCACACATAGTTTCATCATGCTATGGAAATACTGTGTAAAAGTCTGACAAGCATCACTTGTGGTACTAGCTCTTCCTGTGCCCTCACATATTCTTGTCACGTTCAGTGTTTGGAGGATGTGAGTATTTTTGTTCGTGCTGTGGTTTTTATGCCAGTTTTTAGCGTGTCTGCATCATCTCCATAATATCACATTATTGATATCAACAGAGGTTTTGTTTTTTTTTTTACCATCCTTTGAATTTCAGAGAAAAAATGTTTGATGTGACTATTGTGCTGCTTGTGATGTGTTTGTGCAGTGGATTTGGAGCCCTATCTATACGTCTTGAACTAACTGTGTGCTATGTTTTATAAATTCTTCAGCACTACATCATTATCCCGACAGGATTTTCCAATGATGTTATTTTACTACTAGATAAAAATCCCCATCTATAGGAGATACTAGTGGCAAATATGAAAAGATATGTGTGAGTTTACATTCACTAAATGTTTTATGTGTTCATATGTCGGTCGGTTAAAGAAATCTGACCTTGGCCACCATGTTGTGGTTTTACATGTCGTCTGAAAACATGGTGCCTGCTGTCACATTTCTCTCCTGCCACCCTAACCCCCATCTCCCTTCCCTCCAATCACTGTGAGTTCACCTTACTTGTGTCTCTGTCTAATGGGATCTCCTTGTTTGGGCTCAATAGCGGATGTTGTTCAGTCTCATGGTGGTGTCTTCATGGACAGTTCGTACCCCTCATCCCCCGTAACGGGCCCCCTCTCCCGGGGCCAGCGGAGGGCCAGTGAGGTCAGCATTGCCAGCCAGGTCTCAGGAATGGCAGACAGTTACACTGCCACCAACATAGCCAACAGTAAGTGTCCTCAATATCAACCAGTCTCTCTTTCTCTCTTCCTTCCACTCACACAAACACTGTTCTAGTTACTCTCCCACCTACTCTTGCTTTCAGGCCAACTTCTCTCTATTCTCCTGCCTATTTTCTCCTCCCGGCTCTCCCACATTATCTTCTCTTACTCTCAACCCCCGATACTCTGACTCTACACACACCCTGCACTCCAGCTGAAGCAGTCTAGTCAGCCAGGTACACATGAATACCCCACTCCTTTTGCTATTTCTGCCTTACCAGACTTAACACCTGTATAGCAGGGAGACTCATTCAAGGTGTTTTCTCTGTGTCCTGTTAAAATTCAAGCGCTAATAAGATCAGAGTCGTGAAGAAGAGCGAGCTTAGCGCCACTTTCCACTGTCTGTCTTACTTATACCCACTGTCTAAATGTAAATGCAATGAACGAGTGCTGCATTTATCTAATGTTGCAATGCATGTGAACACCTGCCTCCCTCAGCCATTACTGCATCGTCCACTCCCTTTTGCAGTGTTTGCTGAGATAACCACTACTCTGTTTCCTCTTTGTTTGATTGTCCTCCAAAGTCCCTCCTCCCGCTCACTGTTACCAGAACATTTATTTGTACCTCACATTACTGTTTCACCACATATAGTGCTTTCCTGGAGATGCACGTGAACTAATTGAAAACATTTTTCTGGTCCTGAAACAACAGAATATGAGAGGAACTTCCGCAGCATCATCCTGTCTTATGCCCTTAACTGCTACTAATACATATTTTCCAGCTGCAGTTAATACTTCACTTTGTACAACTGTTCAAACTCTCACATACAAATATGCATACATTTCATCATATGGTTTCTTTCTGTTTTTTTTCCCCACCCATAGCTGAATCATGCCAGGTTAACCAATCCAAAAAGCTCAGTCTTTTGTCCCAACTCGCCCTATCATCACAAAACAAATTCTTCCTGAAAAGTCCTCCTAAGTCCCGTAAGAAAGCCGAGGCTGGCCAGGCTGCAGGATCCCCTGATGCAGATCTAGTGGCAGAGCTGGACGGTGAGGCAGACCCTAGTGAAGGTCTGAGTCCCACTGGCCAGTACGACAACTGCCTGTCAGCGGGGCTGGACTGTGCTATATCTGATCTGGTCTCGCTGGACTCCCAGGCCGAAGTGGAGCAAGGTATTTTTCTGAGGGAGGGGACAGCTGAAATAAACTTGAGGCTGCAGGTCTTTTCTGTGTGCTGCTCTGTGCTGTGTCACAATCTGAAAGCTCGATGCTGCTCTTCCAGAAAGCCTCTTTTTTTCCTCTCTTTTTCTTGAATTCTTTCAAAATTGAATTCTTAAGGATTCAAGTGCAATCACTTCCACTGATGGTGAATCGGGTGTAAATCTAGATCTTCCCCCGTTTTTTTTTTTTGTGCCCAGACTAACATGAATAACCATTTTCAGTTGCTCATATAATCACATATCAGTTCTAACTATCTAACAATCTCTTTTTTTGTGCACTTGGACTCAGCTCTTGATTTCCCCGATATTAACCCTTATCATTACCTTCTTTTTCCTCCTTTAGCTGAAGAACTGCTGGGATCAGTGATGATTGTGGTTAAAGATTGAAAACAACTTTTTTTGCTTTAGCTTCACGGGTGTTGCACCTACCTCACACTGAGCGTCGTCTTGCATCTCTGCACCCTATTCACTCCATTCCTATTGCAGTTGCAGCTCGCTGGTGGGGCACAAAGCGGCTGGACTTTGCCCTGTACTGCCCCGATGCTCTGACCGCTTTCCCCACAGTGGCTTTGCCCCACCTCTTCCACGCATCATACTGGGAGTCCACAGATGTTGTGTCTTTCCTCCTGAGGCAGGTGAGTAAACATTCCTGTGAATGTGTAACCTGCAGGCTGTAAGAGTTCTTTAGAGACACTGAATCATTAATATGTCCCCTGCAGGTCATGAGGCATGAAAACTCAAGTATTTTGGAGCTTGATGGGAAAGAAGTGTCTGAATTCACCCCCTCTAAACCTCGAGAAAAGTGGCTCCGCAAGAGGACTCACGTCAAGATCAGGGTGGGCATCAAATCTATAAAAGATGCCACGTTCAGTCTGCTACAGTAGAATACTTTGTGTAATTACAATACCCTGGGTTCAAATCAAAATAAATGTCAGTAATTTTTTTTTTAAATACTTCAATAAAACAGCTCATGAAGGGGAGACTTGTTTTTTGTTTGAATAAATTGAAAACAGTTCATTGTGTATCTGTCGCTCTCTCCTTTGACAGAACGTCACTGCCAACCACCGGGTGAACGATGCCGTGTTCACAGAGGACAGCCAGCAGGTCGTGACAGGTCGCTTCATGTATGGCCCTCTGGACATGGTCACTTTGGCCGGGGAGAAGGTGAACGCATCGCTTACACACACACCCAACACACACACACAGCCTGATGTCAGGAGTGTCATCTGTGTTTGTCCCCATTCTTGTACAGAAAGGTTATGCTCATTTTTCAATCCTGCGCAGGTCGACCTCCACATCATGACCCAGCCTCCATCAGGAGAGTGGGTGTACTTTAACACAGAGGTGACCAACAGCAGCGGCCGTGTGTCTTTCATCATCCCAGAGGACAAGCGTCTGGGCATCGGAGTTTACCCGGTTAAAATGGTTGTCAGGTTAGATTAGCTCAGCACTCTGGTTCCCTCTTTTCTTTTCAGCACACTTCAATGTTGTGTTTCAGTGTCTCAAAGTGAGTTAAAAAAAAGACTGTTTTTTTTCTATCTGCAGGGGTGACCACACGTTTGCAGACAGCTACCTGACAGTTATTCCACGAGGCACAGAGTTTGTGGTATTCAGCATTGATGGTTCATTTGCTGCCAGTGTGTCAATCATGGGCAGTGATCCCAAAGTGCGGGCAGGAGCTGTGGATGTCGTCAGGTACCCAGCTGCTCTTCCTCTCTTGTTTTCTTCAGATTATAGTTTTTAAATGTGTGTTAAATATACCTTTTCTACTATTCTCCATTTCTCCCCATTACAGACACTGGCAGGATTTAGGTTATTTGATCATCTATGTGACCGGACGCCCAGACATGCAGAAGCAGCGGGTGGTGGCTTGGTTGTCTCAGCACAACTTCCCTCACGGCATTGTCTCCTTCTGTGACGGTCTGGTCCACGACCCGCTCAGACACAAGGCTAACTTCCTCAAGGCCCTGGCAGAGGTCAGACTGAGAGTGGGACAGGACCACAATGCTGACATAATGTCACTGTGTGAAAATATTTTAAACACATTAAGAAAACTCCAGTATCCAACAGTTTCTCTTCTTCCTTTGACTGATTCCAGGCTCACATGAAGATTTTCGCTGGCTATGGATCAACCAAAGACATCTCAGTCTACACCTCCATTGGCCTCCCTCCTTCCCAAATATACATTGTTGGCAGACCCTCCAAGAAGATGCAGCACCAGTGCCAGGTATCATTTGGTCATTTTCTACACAACTTAGGAAAATATATATTTTTTTTGTCTATATTTGTTTGCTAGCAACATGATCGAGATCTAGTGAACAGATCTTGATTAATTATTTTTAGAGAGACATAATGTTACCCAAGGAGTGATAGATTTTGGGCAAGATCAGTGGATGAGATCCTGTCTGAAAAAAAATCCCAAATTCTAGAAAATATTATAATGAGTGAATGTTTTAACAAGATAGTGTTGGTATTTCACCACAAGAGGGCAGCAGTGTTCAGTCTACAGCCTCACTACAACTGGATTAGGCCTAGGGGACGGTTTGTGTTCTCTGTGTTTTCTAGTTTAATATGTGAACCAGGCCTGGTCTCTAATGCTGCCACTCCTACAGCCAGTCTGTAATTCATTTGAATAGATGAAGCATTATGAATTAAATGGAAAGGCAATATAAAAACTGTTGCTGGAATCTGATCCTCTCAACAGTTCATCACAGAGGGATATGCAGCTCATCTGTCCCAGCTGGAGTACAACCACCGCTCTCGGCCGGCCAAGTCCAGCAGCGCACGCATGGTTCTACGTAAAGGCAGCTTCGGGCTGGGTGCAAACAGCGACTTCCTGAGGAAGAGGAACCACCTGTTGCGTACGATCTCCTCCCAGCCGGCCCCCAGCTCCCCGACGGGCAGCATCCACAACAGACCGGAGCGCACACAGAGCCAATCAGACAGCGAGCGGCTGGAGCGCGAGC
>OOFC01023369.1:0-19974 GCA_900323345.1 Pseudochromis fuscus | reverse complement strand
GTTGTGGGTTCGATCCCCGGCTCCTCCTGTCCACATGTTGAAGTGTCTTTGGGCAAGACACTGAACCCTAAGTTGCTCCCAATGGTGGCTAGCGCCTTGCATGGCAGCTCTGTAGCCATTGGTGTGTGAATGGGTGAATGAGTTGCCTTGTAAAGCACTTTGGGACCCAGCTAAGGTCATAAAAGCATTTAATAAACAACCCCATGCTAAATTTAAAAGCTGCTAGATAAATAAGAGCCATTTAATAACTGTGGGATTCACAATCCTATTAGTCAACTAATTGTGTCAATAGTCAATGATTAATCACAATAGTCATGAGCTACAGTCCGATCAGGTACCACCGAGTACACCAGGTGCTCCATGTTGTTCAAAGTTGAGAACAATAGCTAATCTTTACACTTGACAACAGGATGTAACTGGACAGAGGGACATCAGGGAGGAAGCTGTGTTTCAAAAACGGCTGAAATACTCCGACACCGTCCATCACTTCCTGCTTTCCGGCGAGACAGAGAACAATCAGACAGGCCCTTCGTGCAGACAGAGCCTCAGTCCTCCCACTCCATCTAACCTCCTGCCAGATTTCTAGCCATCCTCAAGCGTTCACTCCACTGAAAAAAATCCCAAAGCCTCCAAATATTTCACAACAGAGGTGTGGCTTAGATGGATCATTGTGTTCTCATTCTGTGTGATACAACCCAGAGATATGTGCTTGTGACATCTAATTTATGAGCTTTAATACTGACTCCACCAGTTAACTCAGTGCAACAGTTCTCTTTGTTGTCACTCTCCCCTAATTATATAGCATAACTCATTTTACTCATAACTGTCCCGCTGACAGAATGAAAAGTGTGAGGACATTTTTCCAACACTGTCAAATACATGTGGGGTGTCTCCGGGGCTTTTCGGTGAAACTAACACTTGACTGAGCTCCTACTTGCTACAGTTTGGCTGACCTGCCCACTCTTGATCGCTCGTCCTTTAAGCCACAAAAAAGACACAAGGGTCAGTGTGGTGACGGGGACAGAATGCTTGGGTTAAACCTATTAAAGCCTGTGGACAACAGAATTGATGTGTTGCTCGGCATTTTGGAAATATCCGTCCACACAGAGATTCCTGGGTGGATGTGAGAGGTTGTCTAGTCTGAATCTTGTGGGCTAAGAATAGCACCGCTCATGGGCTCCTTGTCTCCACCTGCCAGCCCCTCTGCTGCTGTGAGGAGAAGGAAGTGGGCCCGCTGAGCTGCAGGAGTGCAACAGGAATAGCGGTGGAGGGGAGAGGAGGCGTGTTTGGAGGAGCTGCTGGACAACTAACAAACAGACACCCAGTGCGCTGCTGCTGCTGCCAGACTCTACTTCACACCGTGGTTTACACTTGTACTTTCAAAGGGAGCTTACAGTGACACAGCAACAGGACAAATAACGGATTAAACAGACAGTAACCTTTCCATTACCTGCTTTAGTTGTGGGAAGGTTGAGCCTGTTTGCTCCTTTTGAGGGCACACCCTCTATAATAACATCTGGGAGCAGCTCAACCGAAGATACCTAACCTCTTATTAAATATGTGCAACAACAAAATGTTAATGAGGTGAACACAAATGCAGATTTTCAGTGTCTGCCAAACTGGAGTGATGAAATTCAAAAACTTCAAATGTGATGCAATGGAGTACGACAACAGTGCAAGCTGCAATATCAAAAAGATTTACTAAAGGACACACTGCAAAAAATCAGGGTCTAAATATTTGACATAAACACTTTTTTCAAGAGAAAATTAATTGAATCTAGTGAAATTATCTGACCATGCAGCAAGTTAATTTTAGTTGACAAGAAATCTTGAAATAAGATTGTAAAATCTAGAAATAAGAAGGCCCGGATAGAAAAATAATTTTTAAAACAACCTAAATGTAAGATCTTAAGTCTGGGCAAGTGCCACATTACTTGCAGTGTACTTCATGTCTTCATTCTTGCTGGGATTCAAACCAGTGACATTCAATTTCCCAACTCAAGTCTCAACCCACAGAGCCATGAACAACCTCGCAACAACCTAACAACCTTAAGAAAGCTAAGTACTGCTTTAAAAGCATCCCTGTCTTAAAAAGAGCAAAACAATCTTGTGCCTTTGCTACGATAAATTATAATCTCTTACTTTACCTTGTTACTGGTTAAATACAGCTTGAAATTAGCTTTAAAAACTTACTAAGAAGAAGCCAGAAATAATTTGCTTAAAGTAAGACATGCTTCCTTTGGCAAAAAATGCTTGCTACTTTGACTAAAAAAGTATCTGAATTTCTGGAAAGAAGCTTTTTCAAACGTGCTAAGATTTCCATTTTTGCAGTGGAGTTGCATGAGTTGCAGGACACATATAAAGAATTGGATTATATACTCAACCATAAATCCCCAGGCAGGTGTGATGTAGATAATGTGATTCATGTGTGAACATGTCTCGACAGAGAAAGCAAAAAAAAAGGGAAAGTGGGGAGATTTATATTGCAACAATGGTCCACACACACACACACACACACACACACACACATACAAAGGAAAAATAAAAATGAGAGAGTGGGGTGATAAAACACAGCAGCTCCCACTGCCTGGTCTATTCACAGGACGTCTCCACCCCCGAGTTCTCCCTCAAAGGCCGACCCTGTTAGAGACGACCACGATAATGTGTGAACTGAAGAGGAGGGTAAGTCACTCAGTGGATTCCACTTGCACAAACAGGCATCAAGTACCCCAAGGGGAGGAACCATCACAGAGCAGCAGCAGCAGCAACAGTGCCCTTGATTTGCCTGTTAAGCAACCCCGAACAGAATAACCCCCTTGTGATGATGGTTGTAGCACAAATGCGAGAGAAGTGCCCAACACAAATGTCAGTGTCGGGGCTTTACTTTAGCGTTGCTGCGGAGTGTAGAGTAACAACGGAAAGAGCCGTGATGCTGGGAGTGGTATTCCACAACGGGCCAGGCGTGCCGTCTGTCTTAGCTTTAAGCTGACCACTGGGGCCGAAAGTACCATCTCTCCACAGAGTTTCCACTTCCAACAGCTGAAGGTCATTATCCACGGCCAAGGTTGGAGGAATGCTCGGACAAGTGGCGCCAACCCAATATTTAAACACATTTCTCAAATACACAACCTCTGGCTCGGCATGACAAAGATGGTCGGACTCCTAATTGACCAAGCCCTGTCCCTAACCATCCCTATGATCTGCAAATCCAATATGGAGGAGGACCAATGCAGCTCAAATTGCAGAGAGTATAATTTTTCCTGTATTACTCGTTTTACGGCACTTCAAAAAAAAAACTAAACCCACTTTTATATAAAACCTCTCAACGTTTCTGCAACTCAAAGTGTTCAGGATTCTCTAGGTTCACTTTGTTTTGAAAGTGCTCCCCTGTCAACACAGCATCTGTGCAGCAGCAGGGCAGTTTGCCCACAGTAATGGGATGACCTCTGTCACACAGGAAATGATCCACATGGAGTTCCCTGTGAAAAAACACATTTTTCTTCAGTTGCTCAACAGCAGGAATGTCTGTTCCTGAGAGCTGACTACATGCATTCTTGCCCTGCTCCTTATCCGTGCCATGTATACCGTCTGTGCTATAGATACACCGCGTACAGTAAATCCCTTTGGAGAAATTCGAGGACTTTACTACCGGGTTCATCAGCAACACCTGTCTGCCTCGCGACTGTCGGCTCTTTTCACTTCAACACATCCAGTGTGTGAATGCTGCGGTCTGAAATGTGGATCGCTGCCCTCCCTGCATCCTCTCCAAAGACAACACACCGCTGCAAACTGAAAACAGGTTTCTCATTCATTTTCTCCCACACAAATGTTCCTTGTATTTGTAGACATTATTATTATCACAGTACTTGGATACTAGTTAGGAAAAAATCTCAGGTGTGGTGAGATGTTATCTTTTTAGTATCAGTGGTGGCCTCCACTGGAAAACAGCAACAGCCCACGCTAATGCTAACAGCTCAGACTGTATGTAACAATATCTTTAGCATCACCAGTTAGACTCATCCTCCAAATTTCATGAAATTTTATTGCATTACATTTAATAGCTCTCACGATATTTCAATCTGTGGTCAGATCTACAACCAAGAGATCGACATCACAGACACACAACTACACGCACACATAGTCCTGTCCTGACCCAACGTCTATGATGTAAATTCAGTAAAAGTTTAGATGTCTTTTTTGGGTCCAACAGTGCATCCTGTAGTTTTTTGGGGTTGACCAATGAGGATTTACAAAAAATATTGTGTTGTGGAATCAAGTAATGACAAAAAGAAATGTGTTGTTGACAGACTTTACATAATCCACCATCTGTACAGAAGTCCTTTTTTCTCATTGTTGCCTCTGATCACTTGTGTAACGGCTCACCACAGTCTTACCAGACTCAGGGGAGGGCCGGTGGCAGCTGTGGGCTCAGTCTGTGACGCTTCCTACTGTATGTCATCATGTGTGTCATCGCTCACATGCTACGACAGGTACAGTTGTCAGTAAATGCCACATGTCTCAAGTGAAGGGTTTGTTTTACAGATAGGTTTACCCAAAACGCTGCATCATTAGCGGAAAGAACCACTGAGTACAACTGCGTGGCGCCCTGAGACATTAAAATCTGTCAGCAGGAGGTCACAGTGATGAATTAACTTTCCTTTAGCAAATGGCTCAACAGTTCCACCGAGCAGCAGAACATCTTAAAGACTTCACGCAGACCAATGTTTTTGGCCCCCGTCTTCAAATTCCCCCACCCTCTGGAGAGGACAATTGAGTAAGAGTTCCAGTGTGGTGTGTAGTGGAGGGATCCGAACCACATGACGATCTCAAAACCGTGGGCGGGGGGGAGAGATGCGCCCACTAAACAACCCAGAGTGAGAAATAAAGAAGTTCCTCTTTTCAGTTGTAGTCATCTGTGATGTGTCACGACAATAACTCTGGTTCTGATGATGTTAATACTAAACATCCACAGTTCACCTCACAGCTGACTTCTCTTTTCAGGCAACAAGCTTTCAGTTCAAACACAACTGACGCACTCCCACGTCCATGTCACACTTGAGCTGCTTTATCATTTATGGTCATTTTAGAAGTGTTACTCTAAACGCCCAGAATGTAACTGTTTATTTGATTTTACTATGTTATGTTTGGATATTTCATTGCTCTTATTGTTTTATTAATTTTACTCCTGTGCAGCCTAAACTCAGTTTTTTTTAACTTATGTCATTTGTCAATGTTATATGTCCTCTCAGCATCATTGGAAATGAGGGTCGCCCTCAATTATTTTTTTCCCAGAACTTTAAATAAAGGGTGATGATGATGATAATGATGATGATGATGATGATGATGATTACGATGACATCTGAGGAGGTTTTAAAGAGATTTTTTTAATGCTTTTTGAAAGATTTTATTTAAAAATACAGAGAGATTTTGGGGGTTCTAACAAACTGAAGTTTCTGCATATATGTACATTTTACAATGTTTGTGTTAAATAAAAAATGACAAAGTGGTAAAACAATATATTAAGAGATTTGACACGATTAATACAAAGTGACTAAATTGCAAGCTGTATGCATCTTGCATTGTACATAATTATAAATGTCACTAAATTATCAATAACAGCTACTTTACTGAGCTTCATTTATTTATTTATTTTGTAAAAGTTTAAAAGCAGGTGTTAATAATAAAAAAGTTGAGATGCTCTGCAGCCACAAAGCAAATGAAAACTTTACCTATAAAATTCCAAAGGTTCATGTTGACTTGTAGCTGATCTATAAAACATTAGTAAATTTAAGTTTAATTAACTGCATCATTATTTACAACATACAGACCCCTCGGTATTGGATGCCTTAAATATGTCCATTTTCCTATTTTTCCTAATAATAATAATTAATGTTTTCCTTAACGGATGCCTTTTAATATTTCATAAAGACAATCTTGGTGTAAAATATATGATTATGCTGGACAATGATTCCTCTTCAGTAAATGTCCAAAACAAACTGAGACACTTTGAATTTTGATTAATAGTAAAAAGTCAGAGGTCAGGCGTTTTCCTTTCACTCCGGTGCACATGCCCAGACCGTCTTTCCGTGCACAATGGATGGGCAGCTTCCTCACACCACATTGTATTTTGCCAACTTCCTTTAATCTATTTCCCCATAAGACACAGTTTCCTTGATGTCTACTCTGTGCACAGCTGATTAACACCACTCTACTTCAACACACTAAACCACCACCACCACCGCCCTGAATCAGCTCTTGCAAAAGCAATTCATCAAATTTCACTTTTATCCCTGGGACGACAAAATCTGTCCCCAAACCCCAGCTGTTTTCTTAGACAGCGTTTACCTTGTGAAACTTTATCTCTGGCTGTAAACTTTAGCCTACTTCAACACAGTGACACTCCCCAGTTCAAGCTTAAACAGGCCAGCTGTTTGCATACCTACGTACACTGGAGGACCACTCTGACTCACACAAAGGATCAGTTTCTAGGAACTAAGTATCTTCTTCTGCACATGCTTCATTAAGCAGCATTAAAAAAAAAACATCCTCACCTTCCCAGTTCTTCTCCAATTTCATAGAAATCGTCCACATTTTGTTGCTTGAAAACCGCCATGCCAGGTGTCCTCATTGATGTTTCCTGATGTGCACTCCTAAAGTCTGTTGATGTGTTCTTGTGTCCAGGAGAAGTCTTTCTTTTCACCACAAGTCCAACCCTGCTGATGTACAGAGACGAGTTCCTGTTGGTGTCTGAGTGGAGTGATGAGAAATTTCTACTACTTGTTCTAGCTTGCTTCTCTTCACTGAAATGCACCTACTTTCTCCTCACTGTTCAGAGAGCACTAACACTAGTACTTGACCAGCAATGGAGGGGGAAAAAATGGTCTTTTAGTGTGTCTGTTACTAGTCTAACTATACTGATTACTGGCTTTAAAGTAAACTCATACAACTGTGTCAAGCAGGGCAGTGTAATAGTGTTTAGTATTTAGGATTATAACAGGATTACAAATGGAAAGAAAAGAGCTTTTCTGGGTAATTGGGCCAAAGCAACTGTTGTGAAACATTTTGTCTGCCAAAAAGGTTGAAATCAGCTGCAACATATAGACTTTGTAAATATTACAACATGACCATTATCACAGGGAGTGAACAAATAGTTTCATGTGAATGTGAGAGCAAACTTCTACAAACTGAAAAACCACAAACTTCCTATCTGGTAGGTTCACACACACACACAAGTGCAACCAGCTAAACATGGTGTCCTCCTACCTTCAGTCACATGCAGAGCTGCTGAGAAACTTAAGCATCAGCTCCCACGTCTCCTACAGCTGCTGGGGTCCTCTCATGGCTGCACTTCAGGCAGGAAACTGCTCCTTCACCGTCTCTGTTGTTTTCTGTCACTTAGGGCAGTACCATCAGGCTTTTGTGTCTGCACAAGTCCCTCCCCCTGATGGCTCTATAATGAAAGTGCAGCATGAGTGAGGCAGGCTATCAATAAGTATGACCGACATGTGCGGCATTTGGTCTGAGCATTGAGAAATTACTAAAGCAACGTGTTTGATGTGGTGGTACAAGTGAATACCAATATGAAGTATTCCCCTAATCAAAGCCAGTGGTCTTCACCATGTTTAATATGAGTCATTTGGGAAAATGAAAAGAGTTAAATATAACAGGAGTGACTAACATTACTTAAGAACATTGCTGGGTCATAGCAGTATTATGATTGCTGTGAATCTTATTAAAAACAAGAGAAAAAATAAGGTTGTGTTTGTGTCGCTTTCACCATGAGTAATTCAAGTGAATCAAAAAAGAGGCATTTTAAAATTTAAAAAAGGTTTAGGTTAACAAAATAAGAGGTTTATGAAAAGAACTGGGGGCAAAGAAAGCATAAAAACTGAATATCAGCAAAAATATGAGTAAAATTGTACATATTGTTTTTAAAAAGTGGAAGAAAATGTGACAGAGTAAAAAATGTCACATGAATACAGATAAAACTGTCTTGACTATATTGAAGTCAATGAGGGACACAGCATTAATATGATGGCTTAACTGGTGTCCTTTGAATAAATAAATAAATAATAAAATAAATAAACACAGGCATTGCCAACACCTGTGAATGAGACACAACCCAATCAGTCAACCATTGTTTATTGAAATTATCTTTTAAATTGTATTACAAAAAACATACAGTGGCATATAACATACAAGCTTTGCACTTTTCATCATTACATGAGATTTACATACATAAAAAAAAAGTGAAGTGCCCAGTAATATTCATCTTGTGCATGTGCAATACACTGCTGGGAAAAGCAAAAGGAAAAAAAAAATAGAAGAATAAAACTGAAGACAAGATGATAGTTTTAAATGTAGCTTATTCAATGTGAACATCAAAGAAAGATGCAAAGATGAAGAGAAGTTGAATGCTGAGTAATCATTGAAATGATTGATAACCTTGACCTAAAACAAACAAAAAAAAAAGATTTATCGTGGAAACTTTGATCTCAAGAGAGACCTGCTCTCATGAAGAATGAAAAACACCCCTACACATCTTTTCCATCATAAAAACCATTCTGCCATTTGTTCACAAGTTTAGGTGGTCCAACAACAACAAAAATAATGCTGTGGTTGACGATAGTGTAGCAGAGAAAAAGTGGTAAACTTTGTAATTAACAGCAACAGATCTCTGTAAACATCAGAAAAGGAGAATTAAACTAAAGGGAATCAGAAGAAGCTGTAAACAACACATCAGCACATAACAACTCACTGTCCCCGTCCTGTAGAGTCCCCTTCAACACATTTACGCTGACGATTCAACACTTAAAGACGTATCTATTTGTTCTGATGCTTGAAATATCAACTCTCTGGTTTGTGAAGCAGGTGTAAGAGAGAACATGGTCATAGTGCTAAAGAATCTGTAAGTACCTGAATGTGGGAGAGAAAAAGATTTTTCTACACATCAATCTTGTGAAATACTTCCCTCATAGATTACAAATCACATGTCCATTCTCATGCAGCAATCATGTCGGCACACTGACTCTGTTTCAGCCATTTCAGATCATCTGTACAATCCGGCTGTGCGGAGGGTACCTGTGAGCTGCTGTAAACACTCTGTAGACAGATGCTATGCTGCCACTCTGTGGACGAGGAATGCCATTACATCAGCATTTTCAGTTTGGGCTCAGAAAAACAACCGCAGCATTGACACATCAGAGCAGGGAAAAAAACTACAACTGAACAATTAGGAGCAGTACTGTCAGGTCAGGGCATTTTAAGGCAAGTTAAACCACACTGATTTTGAACTAGTAATAATACAGCTGTCAAATAATCAAGTCATCTGTGGTGTTTTGAAGTAAAACTCAAATATGAATCAAACTCAAAAGGCCGTTGCACAGTTTTGCATGAGTATAAATGTAAGTGCCATATTTCTTGTAAGTACTTCAGTGGTTTTTAACAATACTTTGACTCTAAGGGCAGCTACTAAAACTGGACTGACTTGTGCTACTAAATTAAAATAATGTTGGGTCACAGCAAATGTGTCTTTTTGATTTAAGAAATAAAAACACCGGCACCTTCCACTCTCATTTCTGACCTCTCATGGTAAGTACTTGACCTTTCTACCCACATACAGCAGGGATTGATATGTACATTTTTGAAGGTTTTAAGACTTTTCAGCAAAACATTTCTTTCAGCATAGGTAATTGAAGTGCATTAAAAGACTAAATGTAGTAAATGACAGGCAATCTGGGGGGAAAAGAATCATGAATATAAAAAGATTTATGCAGCTGGGGGTGAGAAAACAAACAAAAACTGAGTTGTAATGAAAACAAGAATTAAAAAAAAATACAAAAGTTCCTTCAACAAGCATAAAAAACTATTAAAAGATCACAGCCATGTGTTTGACAATACTGATTCGGACTGTAAGTGTTGAGCTTGGCACTAAAGAGCCACACGAAGCATACTGTTTTGGCCACATACACACAAGCATATGGCAAATAATGTGTTGAGAAAAAAAATAGGCAGGAATACTGATGAGAACAAAAAAGCATGTTCGGTCTGTAATGTTTGGTCCTTTGATGCAATTTCACTCACAACTGATATAAAGATGACTGTTCCAGCTCTGATGCAGAGACCAACTCCAACAATTAAGTGTGTGGGGGGGAAATTCCCTTCACAACCGCGACACATCAGTGGTCTGCGGAGAGGACCTCTTTGTCTTCATATTTGAGCCAAACAGCCTGGAAATGTGGTAGAGGTCAGTTATCCTCCTCATCGTCGCTGACAAAGCTGCGCCTGTCCTGGACGGTCTCTCTCTCCCTGAGGAAGGTCTGTCTGATCGCTTCCAGCTCCGTCAGCTCCAGACGGACTTTCTCCAGGTGGAAGGAGCGGCGGTTCTGGATTTGCCTCATGGGGAACGGGTTCATGTCCACAAAAGCAATGTTCATCAGCTTCCTGGAAAAAAGGAAAATGGTGCAGTCCTGTCAGCCTGAGATGTTGTTTTTGGTTAACTGTCATCACTTCACCAGTGTGTTAGTCTGCCTGTGGTACACTCATTCACTTTCCCCAAAGGATGGAGTTCAGATACTTTGAGGATCTACCCTTTCTTTTCTTGTGTGTCCAGCAGGTGAGGTCTTCACATAGGCTGGATATAGAATGAATGAAGCTAACGTGATGTCATGCGTCGGTGTGCAGACCCACGCTTTGAAGCCAGGAGATTGGCTTTTGAATACTGGTTATTCGGAGCAAGAAGTGACCATATTTGGATATGAAGGGAGGAGTGAGGAGGCAGGTCTCACCTTTAAAGCCCAGGACAGTGGCCAATGTGTATGAGACTCGACTTCAAGACAGTATCACACTTTTTTTCACTTGTTTTCACTTTTGTGACCCGGTTGCTTCGTCTATACAATCTGTCGGTCTTCACATATTGACTGAAACACCTTAACATGTGTTAGATGTGTAGATATTATTTTTCTTTAGTCAAAGGTTGACATTTGTGGGGGGCCATAAAGTTTGGGACACACATACATTTACCTCTATGACAGAACTATATTAACTTTGGATTTACTTGATTTTTATGTATCACCACCAGATCAAAGTTTAACTACTTATTAATCCTGGCTTAAGATCAAATACCCAAATAGCGAAGCAAATGAGATTCCCATCAGTTTCCTCTGTGTCTTGTGATTACTGTGATTTCATTTAGCTTGAAGCTGATCTGAGAACCGTCTCACAGAACTGCTACCACATCTTCCTCTGTATTTATTGACCTTCTAATCATGTCCCTACACAGACAGGATCTAATGAACTATTTCAAGCTGCTATTGATGCAAACACAGTGTCCTTAGAAATTTCATCCTTCCACACGAGTGAAGTTACCAAAACAAATTGCTGTTACTGCACCTTGAGTCCAGGATCGTGCGCGTGAAGTATCTGAGATATTTGAAGATGGCTGTGGAATCTTGCAGCTTCAGAAACTCCTCTTCTTTGTACTTGAAAAGCGCGAGGGCGAAGCGAAATATGATCTGTGGAGAAAAATAATTAAAGCTGTGAAATCCTCCCCATGACTTCCCCTGTGTGACTGAATACCACAACAGTATTTATCATGTTTAAAGGAATTCCTGGACAAAAAAAAAAACACACAGCCTTTGAACACAGCACAGTGTCGTCCTTATGGTCCTTACATGAGGCAACATGAGTTTAGTTGTATATGAAAAGTCAGGATCTGCAATAAATTATCAACCTATACTTCAGAGTGTCTGAACTTATCAGTTTTTTTCCCCATCCGACGACTTTAAACTGTACACCAGCCAGAGAACATGGCCTTTAGCAGCTAAAAAGACAAATATTTAGTTTTTTGTGGAGACCAACATTCATCAGGTTTATATAAATAAATGCTAAAGCTGTTTGAAATGCAGCTGGATGTGTAAATAAAGAACTGTTTGCTGAAATGACTTTAAAAGGTGATCATACTGGTGGTTTGATGATAGATTGCTTTCCCTACCAAGAACCCAACAAATCAGTTTGTGCATGTTTAATATCACATACACAGATTTTGTGGTGTCCTGTGGGTATAGCAGACTCACCGGGTCAGGTGCTACACTTCAACTTGATTGTGTTTTGGTCTTTTGAGGAAAGATTTCTGGGTCCTTTTACTTTGTTTGGTGACTTTTTTTCCACTGGTTAGTCACCAACTTAAAAATCACTGCCTGCTGCTTCTGGAGAGGAGGCTATATCATTAGCCCAACAAGCTAAAACAGGCTAAAAATCTCTGCAGAGCTGCAGGAGGTGCAAATTGTTTGATCATTTTCTGCAGGTCAATTGAGTAAATATTGTATACGAGGCATTTAATCCACTCTTAATCAAAGATCAACTATAAAACCCAGTTTGTGTTACAGGGTATCACACTATAGGCTGAACATTGCTGCCCTCTTGTGGTGAAATAGCAACACTATCTCATTCGCTGATTATAACAGACAGAAGACAGAAATGTGAGATCAGAGGATTTACACAGTTTAACTTTCCCTTCTGTGTCTCACCTTTGGTCCTTCGAACAGAAAGGCGTCCCAGATCTTGAAGAGGATGTCGCTCACCACGCTGTCCACAAACACCACCAAGAACCAGTTGAAGGTGATGAGGGAGAAATCCACCTTGTGCTGCTCAAAGTGGGCATGAAGTCGTGGCAGCTTCTCACTCATCAGGTCCTTGAACACACGCTGGTCGACCTGCACAAACCCAACCAAGAGAAATTCATTTTTAAAGCTAATTGAGTCTTGTGTTGCCCTCCTGCACTAACATGACATGACTGACACCAGAGATACCTGCAAAATCTAATCAAAGTCCTTCTATGTTACAGTATAATCAAACTTATTTACCTGTGAGCCAAGCAGAGTCTTGGTGTAGTAGTCTCTTGGCATGAAGACCTCCACAATGGCTATGAGGCTCCAGAAGGCATCCTCTTGGTCTAAGTAGAGCAAGGCTATTGCTGCCAGCCTAAAGAAACGACAATGAAAAGAAGATAAATGCACTAAAAACATATGGTAACACAGCAAAGAAGAAAAAAAGAAGAGACACTAGATGCCTCCTGGTACCTGTTTAGTCCCTGGCAGTAGCCAATATCTGGATTCCTCCAGGAGAAAGCCATCAGGACGTTCCTGAGTTTCTGGATGCCGCCTGCGCTCGGGGAGGCATAGTGCTTGTTGTTTGGCAAAGTACGCAGCAAGTCCAGCTCGATCTGCTTGGAAGCCGGGTTGGGCTTCTCCCGCGCAACATTCAGTAAGGTCTCATAATAGTCTGGTGCCAAGTGGTCCCTAAACTTCTTCACGTGGAAGGAAACGCACCAGCGCCACATCTGGGAGCGGTGCTCATGGGGAACGCCACAGCGAATCAGGGCTTTGAGCTCAGGGGAGCGCACCAGGTCTCTGTTCATGGTGCTGGCCAGATAGTTCTCCCACTTCACCCCGACGGACACCTCCTGATCTGTCATGGACAGGGACTTCAGCTCCAGGGCTCTCACCTTTGCAACCAGTTTTTCCTCCTCTTCCTCCTCCTCAGGAACCGTCTTGAAGCCGTAGACGTCATATTCACTACGATTTAAACAAGGAAAAGAAAAGAAATAGGAGTTTATCTGGAAGTTTCTCTGTGATGAACAAGAGCTCTCTCAATCAAGTGGTGAAGTAACCTGATCTGCGAGTCCCAGCTGAACCTGGTACCACTGTATATGGTGGACAGTTACAGCGAGTAGCCAACACCAATCATTTTAAATGAGAAGCTGCAACCTTTGCATGATGAGTTTCAGCTTCTTTCCTCGAAACAGAGCTTTTTATTCCCAATGTGTAAAACCAAGTATTATAAAATCCACAGCTGCTATCAAACTAGTAAACACACTGTAGAAAAACTCACAAGCACAAAATCTCTTTGGAGTCTGTATTTATTCATTATATATATTTATATGTATAGTTTTCAGATTACTCTCATCATAAGGTCCTGATAAGCGCTTCAGTGTTTTTACTCGTTTAAAATGTATTTTGCACCTTGCTGAGCACTGAGCAATTTAATCCTATATCTTTTGTCTTCCTGTGTGTTTTATGCTGTAAGATGTCCTACATGTATGTTGGCTGTGCTGTCTCAGAACTGACAATGGATGCCTTGTACTTTAAACTGCAAACCAAGTCTACCTACAGGTACAGATAAAGTATCATGTTTTCCGGACTATTGAGCGCACCTGTCTATAAGCCGCTATTGAATTTATTTGAACAGTTTCATGTGGTCCACTCTGACCGGGTCTGATGTGACGAGGCTAAATGTATCGGGGGCACGGAGCCTGCTAGCTTGTAAAAAGCTAATGAGCTTCGTGCCGCCGATACATGAACCACACCGGTGTTTAAGCCGCAGGGTTCAAAGCGTCGGAAAAAAGTAGCAGCTGTTAGTCCGGAAAATACGGTAACTGGAACTTGAACCTCTATGAATACCAACAACCACCAACCTAAATATTCTACAGCTGTTTCACCTTCACATTACTTGTGGACTTTCTGAAATGGTCTCCTCTCATCAAGTGATATTTTTCTTTATTTGTTGTAAAATACCAAAAAAATGCACCTGTACATCTTTGATTATTGAGAGACCGATACCTCTGCATCTCATATGACAGACAGTGTAATTTTCTCTCAATATTAACATATTAGTTTAAATTTAAAGGCAAATCCAAAATATGAGACTCTTTTACTTTTCTAACATCAGACATGGTGAACAATTTCAAATATATCCTCAGATTTACTAAGCTTTCTTCCACATACCTGACAGTGTTGGGTTTGAAGATTGGGTGTTCGTGTTGGTCTGGGCTCTCTGCCTGCAGTGCATCCTCTAATAATCTGGAAATGACCTCCCGGGCAGGGCTCTGCTCTGAGGATGAACACACTGGGGTCTTCACCTCTTGAAGCAGCACCAGATACTTACTCTCCACCTGACACAGCTTGGCCTCCAGGGCCGTGCACTGCAGCAAAGATAAGAAGAGAGACGGCGAAAGTATCAAAGTTGCAGCTTGTTTTTCATTTTTCCTACATGGCATTTTTAGGTTTGGGCAGCACCAGTTAAGGTCAATACTGGACTTCCCCTAAAGCTACTCAGACTTCCTGATTCTATAAACAGAATAATGCACCATTAACCACCAAACCAAGTTACTACCTTTGCCTCTAAAGCCTTTTCTCTGCTCTCTGCATTCCTACGCAGCATCGTCAGCTCCAGGATCTCTTTGTTCAGGAATTTGTTCTGGGATTTGTATCCTTGAAGACTGTCCTGAAAGAGAAAATACAAACAGTATTTAACAATATTTAAAAAGAAAAAACATCAAAACATCTGTGTTGTTAAACTGCAGTTGAAGAAGTTATAACACAATACTATTTAATTTTACAACCTAACTGCAGCTTTATCATCTTTATCACCTGTAAAGCAGGTCAAAGTTTTCCCTCCGTACCTTGAGGATGTCCAGCTCCTGCTGCTCTCTGTGAGGTGGTGATGAACTGGCATCGTTCAGATTTCCGCCCTGCTCGGAGTCCTGCTGCGAGAGCTTCATGATAACTTCATCCTTGGCCTGGATGGTCTCCATCAGCATTCCCAGCTGGTCGTTGATCTCCCCCACCTTGATTTTCAATCCCTTCAGCTCTTGTTGTAAACTCTCCTTCTCCAAGGCGAGACGCTCCATGTGGCCACACAGCGACTGAATCTGTCCATCTTTTTCCTGAAGCTGGGCCTCAAGGTGGGAGATTTCCTCCTGGGTCACGACTGATGTTTGGGTCTGGTCTGAGTTTGCAGATGGATCTGGACCCAGGGATGGACGACGCACTGTCGGCCTTTCACACTGGGAGGTTCTGAGTGTCTGCTGCAGCAGTCTCACCAGCTCCTGGACAATAAAGAGCATTTTCTGGTCAACACATCTTCTTGTAAGATCATGTTAACATATTATACACAGCTGCCTGGTTCACACAAAACAAGAATGTGTTCAATGAAATGTTTGTTTCCTTGCTGGCTGAATTTACAACTCATCTAAGGACAGCAGCTCATTTTCTCTACATAATGGTTATTGTTTATTTAGGACTGATTCTTATAACTAGCTGTATATTGTATATATACAATTAAGGCTGCAACTAACGACTATTTTGACCCGATTAATCATCAACTATTGAAACGAGTAGTCAATTAATCAGATTATGAACCAGATAAATATTAAATGGCTCTTTTAACTTAGCAGGAAGTTGTTTAAATTACGTGTCAATACGTGAGAAGACAAGTGTCATGTTTGCCTCAACTTGACAGCCTAACAGTTACAATTACAAAATTATTTAAAAATAAACAAAAATTAAGAAACATAAAAAAATGGATAAGGAAAGAAAAATGGATGCACTATTTTTTTATTATTATTTAATAGCAAACTTGTGTGTATATCAAGATGTGAGTACTTTACCACCCCAGAGTATTGTGTATAACATTGCACATACTGAACGCAGAAACTGTGGTCAATGTGCAAATACACAGGTAACACACTTGAGCTGATGTACGTGTGAAATGTCCCCTCACAGACACGCACTTGGTGAAACAGACGCAGGTTAAGTAACTGTGATGTTTTTAAACACAGGCAGAAAAGGCTGCAAACTGCCCACAAGCAGGTGCATGGAGCAAACTCAATAACCACCACTTCACTTTGTCCAAGACGCTGTTGTAAATGTAAGATTTAAACACCACGACGACACCTGTTGAAATGTGAGTAATAAACTTATCTCAACATCACATACTGAACAGTGACAGTGGCTGCACAGACACCCAGCTGGCTTATTCACACAGACACTACCTTAATTCCTGTTAAAGTTTAACCTAGAAGTACAGTTTAGAGGGGGAAGATCACCCACATGCAATATTTATTTATTCACCTGCCTCGCTGCAGCTGTTGTGGCCTAGTCTAAAAAAATGGGAAGGAGTGCCACAGTTGTGATTGTTGTCAGGAGAACTGCTGTTTCCTTGTTTCTTGCTTAAGCATGACTAATCATTTGCCGTCTTCCTGTTTTAGTTAGAGTTACACCAGTCATACACCACAACCTCTTGCTGAGGTTGTGGTGTGGAGGTCTAACATGCTGAATTGACTGAAATGATAGTAAAAGCACCCTGGTCAGTTTGTATTTCCCACAATGAGGACAGTTCACACATCTGCGTACATGTGTTACATTCTTTGTTGTAATAACCGTACCTTCTGACTGGCCAGTTCTTCTCTGAGGTTGATCTGCTCCTGCTGCATCTGACTCAGTTCTTCCTGCTGACTCTGGATTCGAAGCTGCATCTCCAGAGGTTTACTGCCGTTACATTCCACTGTTGAGTTCTCACCGCTGCGTGGCTCCGTGTTGCGTCCAAACCTCCCAGCGCTCATCATGTCTCGAAGCAAAGGCTTCTTGGGCCGTGCCGAGTTACGCACAAAATCGAAAGTAAACGCCGACCCAAAGGAATCTGAAAGAGAGAAGTTTATCCACTTGTAACTTGTGACCTTCAGGAGGAATGTAAGCTGAGCATGAAACCCTGGCCAGGGCCCAGCTGGACGTACGTCTGTGTGTGTCTGGGTGATGTTTTTGTTCAGGGAAGTCTTTGGGGGGGTGATCGACCATCTCCCACTCATCGTTGGTGCTGTTGTTGTTGCCGGTGTAAAACACGCTGCGTCTGCTTTCACCTGCTCTGCCCGGCCGCAGATAAGACATGGAGTTCCTGGCAGGAAAAAAAAAAAGTTATTTAAATCCCCAGAGATACACTGCATGGAAACCTGATGCTCTGCTATTTATATAACATGAATAAAAACATCAGCTGACATCTGTACACTGATCTCAACAAGCAGCTCCACAACCTGAGGAATCAATGCCCATCAAATACTAATAAGGAAAGTAACGCCCTAATTCTTAAGAAATTCTTGAATGGGAATAACCCAGATTGCAAATGACTACAACACAATTGTGCAACACATTTACGCTTCTTCTTCTTCTTCTTTTGGCTTCTCCCTTCAGGTCACCACAGCGAATCATCTGCCTCCATCAAACCCTATCTTCTGCATCCTCTTCTCACACACCAACTACCTTCATGTCCTCTTTCACTACATCCATAGACCTCCTCTTTGGTCTTCCTCTAGACCTCCTGCCTGTCAGTTCAGCATCCTCCTACCAATGTACTCACTATCCCTCCTCTGTACATGTTCAAACCATCTCAGTCTGGCCTCTGTGGCTTTATCTCCAAAACATCTAACATGTGCTGTCCCTCTGATGTATTCATTCCTGATCCTATCCATCCTGGTCACTCCCAAAGAGGCACTCAACATCTCTGCCTCCTGTCTTTTGTGCAACACCTTTATTATACTTTTAAATGTCAGATTTGTAACACGTGAAGCTTTTATTTAGCTGTCGGCAGGAGGATGAAGTTCTCATCTGCCTCACACTATTGGATGTCTGCATCAAATGTGTCTCAAGCACATTTTCCAGCCTTCAACCTCACGTCCATCTGACAGAACAGGCACTGTGCAGCCGTCTACAGCGGCACCATGACCAATGGCACATCAATCATGGTTTAGGAGCATAGCCGTGACCCAAAGCATCTTTGAACATCACAGTATTGGTGTTTATATACTTGAGCTTTAGCTGTTTCTGTTCTGATCATGAGCTCTAAAATCAGAGACCGCTGTGCTTACAGATATAGACATAGGTCAGGCTGCTGTAATTAGTTGCTCTACTTATTCCTATGTTGGTAACAATGATTTTTGCAATTGCATGGAGGCAATAATATCAGCTGCTGAGTGCATAACGTAGAATATTTTGTAGTAGGAGAAGACGACGCTGTCTTTCCATCATGGACACAAGGCAACTTCCAACTTGCACGTCACATTTTTAGCATTTCACCCTCTCGCATCTTTTAAATAGATGTGTTGTATGTGTCTGAAAAGGGAACTGTTGATGGCTCCATGCTGGAGCAACTAGTGAACTATGGATGTAACCATTTCCTCTACAGCCTCAGGAAGAGGTGTTTTCTTTCCTCAATACAGCTCTATTGGGGAACATAGCAGAAAAACTAGTTGTGCCTGTTTGGCAGGGGCTCAAACAAAGACCTGACAATATACCTTTAAAAAAAAAAATGGGTACACACTCGGCTCATGGCCTTACCTGAGTTCTGTGCCAAAATTTTTAAGGGAGAAGTTGAGGGGGTTCGTGGACGCAGCAGAGGGCCCTCTGGCTGACTGGATCCCCACCATTCCCCCGCCATCTGTTTCTGTCTCCATGGCGAAGTCACTGCGGACCTTCTCCATGCTTTCACTCAACTTCTCCAGGACGAATGGATCTGAAGTACAACACGGAGTAAATCAGAATAACTCACAACCCTCATAGCTACAGTTCAAGGAAAGGCTATTGTTTGTAAAGGGAATGAAATCATAATGCCCCTGAATGACTTCCAGAGTAAAGTGAGGCAATGGTTGGAGTTGCCCAGAATGCTATTTACAGCAGGGTGGATGTCTGAGGCTATCTAAAGGTCAGTTATATATTGTGCAACATGTCTGTGACTCTGTTGGTGAAAATATGAAAATAATACCTTTTTTCATATCCAATCGAAAAAAAAAAGGTTTCTTTTTTTGGGCATTTATAGTCAGGAGGTATTACCAGGTAGTCTAACACCTTGGTTATACGGTGTGGAAAAAGCTAAGATACGTTCATCTTTTACTGAGAAAGACAACACAAAACACATAAGGAAAATTCTAGTTCACGAGAGACGTTACTGAAACCTCAGCTGATTTCACACGTCTCTCTCTCTCTCTCTCACACACACACACACACACACACACACACAAACACAAGCGCACGGTCATTTCTTCCACCGAACACTTCATCCTGGGAGTCCTGGAGATTTGGGAGTCGTGGAGATTTGGGAACCATTCAGACCATTCAGAACCAGCAGCCTTTATCCTCCTGTGTTTGT
>OOFC01023368.1:0-18878 GCA_900323345.1 Pseudochromis fuscus | reverse complement strand
TATATATATGATTTTTTTTTTTTTTTTTTTTTTGAGAGCCAGGCTAAGCAAAGGGAGGCACAGATGGGAGATGACAAGAAGTTGGATGAAGTGCCAGAGGGTGTCCCTGATCCCTCGGGGGATGTCCTGCAATCCAGGCCGTGTACAAATTGTGGTTGTTTGGGATTAAACAGTCTTGGATGTCTGGGGATGAGTCACAGCAGAGTTGTCACTAAGGATACAAGTAGTCTCAAAGTAAGAGAGAAACAAAGACCACACAGGGGCATCTAAAAAACCGATAATACTGTTCTTCATATTGGAAAAAAGGTTTAATTACAGTACGAGAAACCAGCTGAGATTCAGTGGAGTTATTCAGAAGTAGAGAGGAGAGATTTTACTGATCGGGAAAAGCTGAGATGAGGTTTCAGAGAGAAGCTGAGGAGGAAACTGTGGCAGCTGTAATGTTATGATATTGTGCAAAGGTCTGTGGAAATATTCAAGTTAAAGGGAGGTTTTTCGAGCTGGTGGAGGAGCAGAGACTTCAAAGGGCTAGAAAGCAGTAAAGCAATTAAGTTCTCGTATGAACTTTGGTTTTCTGCTCAAAATCCTGAACCTTTTTATTTCACTCCAGCGCACAGCCCCTTCATACAAGACAGGAAAGAAAGAAGCGGTTCAATAGGATGATCACCTACACCACATTATTTAATCGTAGTTAGATTCAGTGTAAACCACTCTTTGGTTCGTTAAAGAATCAATACGAAATAATTGCATGAACTCGTAATGACGTGTTGTCATTTATCCTTCAGGCGCTTATAATCTCGGCGCCGAGGCTCATTGGTTACGTGGTGGTTTATTGGCACAAGTCATTACACTTGTAATGGTTGCGATCCAACAATGTCACTGATACTGCAGACACCACCACAATATAAACAAACACCAGTTTTCACAAGATTGTCTCATCACGCAAAGTGGTCTTTGGAAGGCTTTCTGCTCGGGGAAGTTAATGTCGGGTTTAATCCCCTGGTTTCCTCAACGCCATGCCAGAGCAGGATAAGATGACATGGCTGTCTGGCTGGAAGACAGCTCGCAGACGCCTCTCATGTCAGTTTGTCACAGCGGGTTTGATGGCGCTTCAGGTGACAGGTAGGCAGTCTGGGAGGAGTGAGAACTGCCTCTTTTAAAGTGGTTTTGCAGCCATGGTGACACCCGGAGCTGAACTACAGCTTCGGATCTGTACAGTTTTTCATCTTTGAACTTTTGCCTCAAACTAAGACTCTTGGGTTGCATCGATCTGCCTGCTAATAAACCGCTATCTGGAATCAATACGTTGGTTCTTTATTTGGTACAGTAGATAAAATTACAACTACAGCCTGACTCCAAAGTGATATACGACAGGATTCCTACATGCACACACACACTAATGAAATTAATAAGGTGGTTTACGCCACACTGCAGCAGCCTCTGCTACTTAGGCTGGATATATTGTGAGGGTCTGAAGTATTTTCAAGGATAATTGGGTTGAGAAATGACTGCACATAAACAGGCTTTTTGCCAGCCGCTTTTTTTTAAGACATCACAGGCTCTTTGCCGTGGGATTAAGATTTCTATGGATACTCCTTCAGATTTATTGTGTGGACAAAATAAGCCTCAGGTGGACAGAATAACCATGTCAGCAGAGTGCCAAAAATAATCTTATACATTCATGTTTTTAAGACACATTGATCATGCTATACATTCAAAAACGTATGAAATCAAAGATTATGAGATGAAAACAAACCAATCGAGTGAGCTGCTGCATATTGACTCCCAAGGAAATTATTTCAGATGAGAGGAATCATTAAACTTTATTCTGAAAATTAAATTTCTTCCTGTCTTTGTCCTTTTTCCCATTTGTGAGACCGTCTGCCCTGCCCTGATTAGTCTCCACTGCGCTGATCAGCCTCTGTATTTACTGACTGTCTCCATCATCTCCTCAGTTTGTCCCGTTGGTTCCTTTGAGTTTGTCCAGTGTTTTTGTCCTCGTGTCCCTCTGGTTTAACTCCTGGGTTTTTGACTTTTCAGATTTTTCTTTGGCCTGCCCCTTTAGATGTATCTACCTGTTGTAGTTTTATAAGCTCTCTTTTTTTGTTATTTTGTAGCTACTGGTTGTGTGTCTAGTGTCTGTCTTTCAAACCCCTGAGACACATCTGTTTATTTTGTAAAAACAATGCTGAAATGTGAAAGGTGCAATACCACCAATGGCCACTAGATGCTGGCTCCTGTGAACCTTCATTCACAAAATATCTTTGAAATATTTTTCAAATTTTTAAGTGAATAATTTTTTAGTCATTCTGACGTCATTAATCAAAGTAACATCTTCTTATCGGTGTCCTGGTGGTTCATCTGAAAACTATTTCAAAATTAAGCAGTTGTTAGGCCTCAAAGAGAGGTTATTCAGGGGCAGAACTGATTTGATTGTCAGGACTGGTCCCATAGACAGGGTGCCTACACATTTAAAATTTAACAATTACCATATTTTCCAGACTATTGAGTGCACCTGTCTATAAGCCGCTATAGAATTTATTCGAACAGTTTCATGTGGTCCACTCTGACCGGGTCTGATGTGACGAGGCTAAATGTATCGGCGGCACGGAGCTTGCTAGCTTGTAAAAAGCCAACGAGCCTCGTGTCGCCAATACATGAGAAACACCGGTGTTTAAAAAGTAGCGGCTTATAGTCTGGAAAATACACTACATACTTTTTTCAGACCCTAATTTCCAGACAGAAAAATGCAAATAATTTCTGAAATTTGAGTAAACAAATGTGTATCATGTAAATAAGTTATGGCATTAATCATTTATTTTCATTATTTTTTAACATGAATATTTTTCCATACACTAGTTTCCATTTCACATATTTTTCCAGACCTGGAAATTTATAAAATTAAATTCCATACTTTTCCAAACTTGCTGAAGAGCCCTGCATAGACTCAGCTGCTCCGTGTGACCCGCCCCTTCACGACTCTCCAGCTCCGCCCTCTCGTCCAAATGTAGCTACTGGCTGCACAAAAGCTTCAACTTGAAGCTTCACCACACTTGTCCACAAATAAATGAGCAATGTCTCAGTGACTATGTCCATATTTTACACACAAATTATGATCATATAAACTATTCACACCATCTGTGAACCCTTGGAGCACCAGATAAACTCTTAAATCATCATTTTAAATGAACAGAATTCACCCAAGTGAACGCACAGTCAAAGTCCACATTAATGAACTACAACAGGAAGTTGGGGTCATTCACACTCTCGTATTACTTTGTGCTTTTTGCATCACTCCATTTATACGGTTTGTGGTCGGAGGGTTTGGGGAAAGAAACATGAGAAACATGAGACACAAGACGTCTGCTGCCATTTGTTTGTGTCCATTCTGTGTGTCACTAATCTTTTATTAACGTTCATGTACATTGAAGTACGGGTGGCAGCTCCAGTATTTACTGCACCTCCACGAGATTACTCTCATTAAAGACGAAATGCTGACCTTGGTAAGACACAAATGGATCTTTAAGAGACAGGCTCTTCCATCACAGTGAAATGGAGCGCTCCCCATCTCACAATACTGCTATTAAGTTTCATCAAGCCTCATTACATGCTGACTCTATGTCATCTCCTGTGCACTGTAAAATCCCAGCACCCAGGAAACACGCACAGAACCACAGTAGGTATATTATCACCCGTACCCGCCATTGTTGTTGGCGACCGCCTCGTACAATGGAGCCTAATTCTTTTGACGCTTTCTATAAATAAATGAACAATGAAATCGCCTCTGTCGCGGCATATGACCTGCTCATTGTAACTGTGTATAAATGCTTATCACACAGTCATCAACAATGCACTTTCCAAAACAGAACATTCAATTTTTAATGGGCACAATGGAAAAGTCACAATACAATCATCACAAAGCTTTAATCTCACATTGTTCAGAATCAAATACGAGCTAAAATTGTATCCCATTCACCCTCTGATTGATGCCAGAACTGAATTATATTCCTTGACTGGTACATTCAAGGCGAAACAGCCGAGCGGCACAGCGGAGAGAGAGAGAAGCAGAGAAACTGAAATAGAGAGAGAGGGCAAGTGAAAGAGACAAGGCAGGATGGTGGGCAGACACACCAGCATGCTTATATGATCTTGACCCAGCAGTCGATAGGGAAGGGCGGTGAAACCTGATTACAGACAGCCCACATCCCAGCCTGCTGATTTCATTTCCCTCACTCCATTCAGGCTGGGTAGAAGACAGAGGTGTGATGTTCTGCACCAGTACCCTGAGCTAGCCTGATTAAACTTTAAGCTCTTTTCTTGCTCAGGTGTGATGTTACCGACGATGTACACATCTGTTTTGCTGTCAGGTGTTATCTGCATTTTCTATTTTGTGTTAGAGCCTGATGTGTAACAATAACCTGAAATGTAACAATGGCCCAAATCTGATTACCGTATTTTATTAATAGAAAACAAACCAACGTTCTGACAACTCCGTTCACTCCACAACAAGCTAGTACATTCACAATACGGTACCGTACGTACTGGTAGCTCTTACTGGTATTTGCGCCGCCTTCGTTGAAATCAATGTATTTCCAACTCCATTTGTCACAGTTCAAAGCTACATGAACAGCTGTTTTATTTTTTTCTCCGAGGTAACATCACAAACGTGGAGGGAACTTTTCCCTGATTCAGTAAACACGTAAAAGAAACAGTCTGATACCGCTACGGTACATCAAACGTTAGTGCAATCACACTATACACACCCTGACTATGGCAGCCATAATTAACCAATATTGATCCATATATAAGGCGCATTGGATTATAAGGCGCACTGTCGGTTTTTGAGAAAATTAAAGGCTTTTAGGTGGAGCTTATAGTGCGGAAAATACGGCAATAATTTTACCATTACCATGCAGCACAGAATGACTCTAAACGTTTCTGGCAACGCATTTCAGGCAGTTTGTCTAAGTGGGGTTGCCGCCATGCATGCACAAATAGGCAATTAATCCTGTGGTGACAGGCAGCAGAACCAACCAATAATAAATAAAGACAGTAGTTGTCTCTGCAGGAAGAAGTTTTCTTTTCACCGAAGCACTTTCAGCTTAAAATACCACATTAACGCGAAGCATACATTTGTACATACTGCTAGCACTTCAGCTAACACATCACCTAGCTTGTGACAAACCACCCTCATGCAAAATGAAACACAATTAATATAGATTAAAACCTGTGATTAATCTGATTAAAGATTTTAATCGTTTGAATAAAAAATTGCAATAAAACCTGAAATGTAATAACTGGTCGATAATGTAACAAACGTCCTGAGCCCGAAATGTAATTAAAAAAAAAAAAATGTAACAACTATTCAATAATGTAACAACTGATGTAACAAGATGCTGAGGCAAAAAAGTTAAAACTTTGCCCAAAATGTAACAACTTCTACATTTTGGGTTTTCGTACAATTTTTAATTACATTTCAGACTCAGCACTTTTGTGACATTATCAACCAGTTATTACATTGCGCCCCAACAATTTAGGACGTTGTTACATTTTGGGTCGTTGTTACATATCAGCCTCCAACACACACATTTTTCGGTTCAGTCTTTGGCTTTTTTCCTTTTTAATCGAACCTTACTTTCCTTAGAGAAACAATGCTGCTGCTGCTTGATTTAAAATCACTAAAAAAAACATCCAAGGATTGTCCTTTAACACAGCCTGTCACTGCACCATCCACCTGAACTGACCTGGAAAAAGGTGAGGAAACAAGTGGAAGTCAAACAGTGTCTGAAGCTGGTTGAATGGACAGCCAACTGCCTGATGAGGTTTGAATTAAGGCCCATCACACCTCATCAAGTGCACTTCACACAACTAAACTGTCGGTATTGTCACCTCCGGCTCTTTTTTTTTCCCCCTGGCTGCACACATGACTTACATTTGTCTCAGCAGACTGTTACCAGTGTCCTCTTTGTTTGCCTCCCCTTGCTGAAATGTGATAACACACTCATTTTTTTTTTTACTCTGTCCACTTATACGTGATAACATTTATTTACATCTCTCTCTGTTGAAAAGCACACCGCAGCCAGTAGTCGATAATAAGCTTCGCCCACTCACAAAGACTATTTTATTGAAGCCCAGTGTAATTATTCTTGTACTAATCAACAGGACATCACTGAAATGCATGTATGCATGACTTACTAGAATAAATATGCTGTAACTCATACATATAAAAACATAAAAGCTCCATTAGGGAGGGTTTTTTAGCACAATGGAGAGTGAGCCATCTGTGCAATACATATTCAGTAAAAGAAATCCTAACCCAGAGATACATGTCAGTGTTATGGACGGTAACAAAAGTACCCGCTTGTTACGATCCATCAAATCTGCGATTGAATAAAATTAATTTGAAACCATCTAAATTTATATGCAAAATTCCTCTCTCCATATTTTTTTCCCCTTGCTGACAAAACTCATTTTAATATCCATCCTTCTTTCCTTTTAGCAGGCGAAATGCTTTCACATATGGCAGCAATATCCTCCAAGTGTATGTCTAACTCTGTGCCTCCACAATAAATGGTTTTATTCTTTTCTCTACAGTTTACCAATTTCCCTCACTGGCCTTGTTTGAGCACTTTTACAACTGTTAGAGGAATTTACTTTTTAGTTTTTTCAGATGGTGGTGTTAGTTTGCTTGGCTGCGATATTTCTCATTGCCGTTGTATTTTCTTGTTAACCTTGTGCTGTAGAATATTTGCTTTTACCGCTGCAGTGAAGGGAGACTATACATTTTGAAATGCAGCAGTCTTCCTCTTATAAATGAAGAGTGGCAATTTCACATTTGAAACATGTGAATTGTTATTATTATTATTCGTTGCCTCAAAGTTACTCAATCTGCTCAATTGATGTAACACACTCTTGTGATTCTTCAGAAGTGCAGTATGAAAAGATGCTGTTGGGAAGCTGGTGTCCTGCCAGTGATTGTTCTGTTGTTAACTTTGTTCTCAATACGAAGTCTAGACAGCCCAGACACACAATAGCATTTTAAAACTGTGAAAATAAAGGCAGTGTGGGGAACACTCAATCAATAAGCACTGCCTAAATTTTGTATTTTGTGCATGTTGAGAAGTAGCGTGGCTCCAGAAATGACAGCTTCTCTGACTCCTAAGCATAAAATATCTCAATATTTCTTGCTTGAAATTTTGTACAGATATTTATGGTAAATGAAGGACATTTATATAACACTTTATTTACCTTAGCTAGGTCCCAAAGTACTTTATAAGGCCCCTCAATCACACAAAAATGGATACCAAGCTGACATGCAAGGCACTAGCCACCATCAGGAGAACTTAGGTCAGTGTCTTGCCCAAGGGTACTTCCACATGTGGACAGGAGGAGGAGCCAGGGATCGAACCCACAATCTTATCATTCATAGGCGACCTGCTGTACCACATGAGCCCTTTAGGTTGGGCATCTACACCACTCCTCCTCAGTGCCCTGGGTCGGATCTGGGAAGGTTTTAATATTTCAAATGTGTAGGAACCCTAGTGCCCAGAGTTTTGCTGATATTTGTGATCTTTCCTCTTCCATTGGTGAAGAATCTTGATTTTAACCTAAACACATGATCAATCATTTCAACCTCTACAACCACATTATAGCATAAAACCATAAAAAATACAAATCATTGCATGTTTTCTAAAGACATGTCCACTAAACATTTCTAAAAAGACAATAGTCAAACAAATAATTTACAGAAAATACACTTTGTGCCAGTGTTACTTTCTCAGGCTGTCGAGTTGTTTTTTTCAGTTCCTGCTTTGGATAACTACCCGGGGTGAATGGCAGCCACCCCAACACCTCTGTCAAACTATGTGGATACTAATGAGGAGAGCAGCACACTTTCACCCAGAATATATTAGCATTGCAATATGAGGACACTGTCAGCTTCTGTTCTCTTTCCTCACATCGCTCTTCATCCATTTCTTTACATACTCATCATCAGATGTGCCACATCGGGCTCCCAGTGGAAGCAACCATGGCTTGAGGCTGAAGTCAATGTGGAAGAACCCTGAAGCACCACGTCACAGATGGTGGCTCAAAATAAATTAATAAATGAATAATAATAATAATAAAAACTTGATAGACTCACATTGAAAATCAAGTTTTCTTTAGATATTCAGAGTTTAACAAATCCTTATAATCTCAGTTGTTAAATTTAGGCTCTAAGTGGGCTACTCTGCATTGTTAAAATGGTATTTGAAGGTTTATAGAAGGTTTTGATGTCGACCACATGACTGCTGATGTGACAGCCGTGATTGACTGGCCTGCTGCTCTCTCCTGCTCCTAAACTCGTATTGTCTCAGATCTTTGGAGCTTTTGTTTAAAGATGAAACAGTGATATTTCTCCAGGCACAAAATCAGCATAACTTGAACTAGAGTGTCCCACAATTAAAATAGCATAGCATAAATACACAATGACTAAACCAGACAAATGAGAACGAAGGAAACATAAAGAATTACAACACATACAAGCATATCATTTTATATAAATCCATAAACCAGTGGAGAAAGGTCAGTATACTGGATTCATATCCTCTCTGTCTTTTTCCAGCTAAAAGTTTCTCTAATGTAACAGTCACAGGATGTTGTCAACAGTATTTTTGCTGAGTTTTCCTGTGATATTCCTTATTCTGCAGCCTGCTCACTGTAGATGTAAGCAGCACTGGTTAAAATCAAGGGGAAATGACCTGTGAAGCTGCATATGTCGTCCTTGACATAATTCTATTTCCACACACACAATGCTATTGTAAACAAACACAATCCATAGCCATGCTCTGGATCAACTCAAGCACAGTAGCGGCCGCGTCATTGCTGGCATGAGAGGGTTGTGCGTCACTGTGGTTGTCTTGGAGATCGGACAGTTATTATAGTGTGCAAATGGTCCAGACATCAAAGGGTTTAACAGCCGAGGCACATGAAGAAACTGGAGAAGATCATTGTTGATAAAGAAAATCAATCAAGGTATGTAGTGTTAGCTGTATCACATACTTACAGTGCAGTGTCCCCCACAGTCAGTTTTACCTCAGTTAGCTGTGATCCAGCAGAGTTTTTAGTAATGGTGATAGGTAACAGTAAATAGTTAGGAGGTAAATCTTGATCACATGATGCTGTTGCCTTATTAGCTACTTTTGTCTCACCAGTTTCTTATACCTGTCTGATGCAGTAGCGTAACATTAGGGTGAGACACCACTTACACACACATGCTTGGACACACACACACAATCATTCCAGACAACTGCTATTGTCACCATGTAGGCTAACGTTACAGGTGCACACTCATCCTGCAAACCAGCCTTTCAGCACCATGGACAGCAGCCGGAGCTCCATGTTAACACTTATCTAACAGCCTGATGACATCTCCAAACTATCAAACACTCAAATGCAGTCGACATTAACAAAGCCACACAAAGACATTTTGCAGAGTAAGCATGACCATCAAGAAAAACACAGCTCATTATACGCCTTAGAAAAACACAGCATTAATGTGGCTCCTATATCACACATTCATTGCGTGTTATCACAGACAAGGGTAAAATCCTAGTTTGCACCACCCTTAAAATAAAGATTAAAAGTTATAAGAGAAAATTACTCTGACCTCTGAGGCTGTGCTGGCAGGAAGTCTCCTTCTGGTTGCCCGGAGAAACGGGATGTGGCGGTAGGGTCAATGCTGCTTCATTAGTGGAGCTAGCTGGCAAGCTACCGCTAGCTTTTGCTTGGGTTGCCTGGGTTTGAGTAAAAAATCTGTCTAATTTGGCCATTTTAGCTTTACACTCATCCTGCTCCTTTCTTTCCTTCATCTTCCTCTGCTAATTGGGCTAATTGGGCTGCTAATAATAATAATAATAATAATAATAATGGTTTGGATTTATATGGCGCTTTTCTCTGGAAGTCCAGACTCAAAGCTCTTGCACCGAGACCATTATTCATTCACACTCATTCATACCGGTGGCGGTAAGCTAAGCTAGCCACAGCTGACTGACGGAGGCATGGCTGCTAATTTGCACCTACGGCCCCTCTGACCACCATTCATCCAACATTCATGCAGGGCAAGGTGAGTAAAGTGTCTTGCCCAAGGACACACCGACAATGACTGGGAGGAGCGGGAATCGAACCATGGATCCTCTTGTTGGTAGACGGCCGCTCTACCACTGAGCCACTGCCTTTTTTCGGCAACTTTCATTCACTTGCTTTTTGTTCTTGCTGAAAAGAGAAACTCATCATGACTGACAGGTATCAACATGATTGGACAAATGATCATTTCCTCCTCCCATACCTGCCACTCGGTGTTACCTTACCGACCCGCCCCTGAGCTATCACAGTTCACGTATGGACCTCAGGATGAAGGACTTATACTCAGACATGCAGGCAGGTGCAGGTCCACAAACAGGTCCAAATACAGGTGCAGGCAACAGGAACAAAACAAGAGCAGGCCGGGGCGAGAACACAAGCCAATGACAAAGATGACGAATGTGGCGAGCAGGGCAGGGAGTAGGTGGAAAAGGCAGGTGATGCAGGGACGTTTTGGGACTGAGGAGCAGGTGTGATGGGTGTGGAAGTCATGTGACTGGGGAAGAATCAAAGAGCTGAGCGGTGGAGAAGGTCACTGTGGAGCTGTGGGGCTTCGGGAAGGGTGAGCATGAAGCCTCAGGCAGGCGGCCTGTAGGGACCAGAGAGCAGCAGAGCAGAAGACCTTGGGCTGCTTGACTCAGATTTTACAATATACTTACACTATATATGGTAATAAACATGAAACTTACATTTAGTAACACTGAGTTACGTGTTTCTTTGAGTACACACTGAGAGAGTGTGGAAAGAAAAGTTCAGTCAGTGATATAAACATGACAAATATTAGTTTCTCCTCTATATAGGCTGAGTAGTGCAGCACCAATATATAGCACTTATCTAATAGGACACAAGGTTAATCTTGCCATATAGCAGCCTGATTAATACTGCATTAGCTGTAAGTATAAGTAATCGGGTATTATCTGCGTCATGAAGATGTAGGGGGATACAGTAAATACACTGCATATAGATCAATCTACTCTACATAACTCAAAGGCACATCTGACGAGGACAAATTGCTGCCATCGAACGGAGCAGAAGTGTTTTGGGGCCATTGAGAGTCTACGCAGTCACTAACAGCTGAAGTGGTGACATGTTATTATTTTAAAAAATCTATGCTGCGTGGGTCCAGACAAAGCCCAGGGTCACTGCTTTCACTCCTAACGGCATTTTAAACACACACCATTTCAACCGATTTAAAGTCTTTACTGAAAAATGAAATTTTCTCTTCTTTTTTTCTTTTGTGTCGATTCTTGAATTCAGCACAAACATATTATAATGGAAATCTTTATAAGTGGAATAGTTTCTGAAATTGGCATGACTGCATTTATGCTGCTGTTTTTTTTATCCAGCAGCATAAATGTGTGGACTGTATATAATCTGTGGGAGGACAGTGGTGTCTGACATGTTTTTATTCATTGGTAGTTTGATAATATTTGATTCAGACATCCTTTTTCTCTTAGCTGCTAAATTTGACAGTGGTCAGGTTAGACTGATTATACAATATGGACAAAGCTAACATGACTTCACCCACTGGTTTGTGGACTTTGAAACCTGGAGTTTGGCATTTGGAAGTGAGATATGGATATGAGGGGAGGAGTGAGGACAGTTGAACCCTCAACCCAAGGACTCGAGTTCAGGTTCAACCTTATTGGATGTCAGGCCAGTCAATCAAACTAACCACGCCCCTAACTTTTACTCTTTTTGGAGACTAATATCTACTTAGTTAAATGATTTTCAGATGGACCACCAGGTTGTTATTAAGAGTTTAGCTGATGACATCAGAATGACTTGTGTAAAAAAAACATATTATTTCATGATTGAAAAGGACCATTTTTGAATTGAAGTCAATTGGAGCCAGCATCCAGTGGCCATCGGGGGTATTGCACTTTTTTGTACTGATGCATTGGCTTCATTTTTGAGACTCTGTCCCTTTCTATATACAGTGGTTTGTATCTACCATATCCTTCTTCTGCTAATTCTTCTTCTTCCATCTCTGGTGCAGGGGTGTTTTACTGCCCCCTACTGGTTTTCTTATTGTTAAAACCTTCACTAATTATAACTAACAAGGATTTTATGGGCTCTACTGACCACATCCTTCTTCTTGTTCTTCTTCTTTGGTGTAGGGACGTTTTACTGCCCCCTACTGGTTTTCTACATTTTACATTTTATGTAATGTTGCCAACAGACAGACACACAAACAAACCAACTCAGGCAAGAACATAACCGCCCCAGTGAGGAAAATTACATCGCTTTATGTTGTCATAAGAGTAAATTATTTTTTCTCAATAACATAATGAAATGCTGTAGCTGATGTTGCTGCAACTTGATTTTAAATGCAACCCAGTGCACTTGGATAGTGACTGGTTGATGGTCTGTGTGTTGATTGAACTCACCTGTTTGCTTCCCAACTCACCAGGGTAATAAAAAAAAATGTATTCCTCCAAAGAGGACAGGGGAAGCCATCCATACTGTAGTTATGCTAGACCAAGGTGACTAATAATTTTTGTCTGCATGCTGAAAGAACAGTCTCTTAGAAGCAACATTTCAGGATTACTGACACATTATGGGTTCAGTATCTCCAGGCTCAAGCCTCTTTTCAAAATTCATACACATTGCAAACCCACCAAAGGTAGATGGAGTCATGTGAGCGTGACTGATGGGAGCGCAACCAGCCATAAGGGGCACACTCTGGCAAAAAACAAATTCCCTCCTCATCCTCTGTCATCCTATAGGAAAAACAATATTGCAGGCAGGGAAATGTTAGTCCTGACACACTCCAGTTGTCTCCGGTGCTGGGGGAATGTGAGCAGTTTGAAGTGCTGAACCTCGGAGGAGCTGTCTCTGACCTGCAGCTCCACTCCGGGTGTGTAAATTCTAAGTGTCCGGGCTCGGATATGTGGTAATGAGAACACACAGGCGACACCAGCGAGGATTGTGGGAGCACAGAGTAAATGACAAACAGCAGAGGCTGGAACTGTGAGGGTACAGGTAGATCAGTAGAGGACAGCTTTTGAAATTTATTTGTAAAATTTTGACTGGCTCATTGATGGACAGCAGTTTGCATCTCAACACAAATTTACAAAAACTGTATTAGGGAAATTATTTACAGCAGTGCTTCTCAATTATTTTCTGTTGCACCTCCCCCAGGAAGAAGAAAAATGTCACGCCTCCCTCCACTCTCCGCCATGACTATAAATAGTATCATTTGTCTATAAAATTGTTATATGTACACCTCTGGATAACATTGTATCTTTATTAACATTAAAGAAACAAAAAAAGAGAGAAATACAGATCATCTCGCAACAAAGAATTACTTTATTAACGTTGTTTCTTAGTTTGTAACAGACTAAAAACTTCCACATCATTGCATCACTGTAAAACGTCAGTACATCACTGCATAGCAACTGGCCACAAGCAAACTAGCCACTGTTAACAAACTATTGTTACCCTGCTACTATCAGATTTTTAAAGGACTTTATTTTTTGCAAAGCAGGTATTTATTCAGTTTTGGGAAATCACAATGTCGTTACTGGTTGCATACGACGGCCAAGTGCACATTCACATGTAATACTGTTTAAATGGAGGAGCTGATCGTGTGCATGCAAGTGCTGTTCAGTTTTACAAGCCTACATTGAGATCCAGAGACAAAACATCCAACTGTTAGTGGCTACCCTATTTTCACTGCGCTACCCTTCTGCTATCGCAAGCTATGTTTACACCGTCGCTCCCCCGGCTCCTGGCGTAGTCGCTGTATAGTCGGTGCTGAGCTCTGGCCCAGCAAGGAGTTGGTGCCTGCTTAGCACCAGTTGTAGCCACTGGAGCTGGTGCTCATGGTGGTGGAAACACAACAAACCGGTGCTAAGTCAGGCACCAGCACAGAACTAGCACTGGTTCTTGGTTGGTGGAAAAGGGATAAGTGTGAGCATGCTCGGTGCAAAAAAAACCTACACCACAAAGCTAACAATGCCTGCGCACACCCTGACAATGAGACCACTGCCACCTACTGTGGATGTGCAATTACACTTTATTGTAGTACGGCAAAATGAAGCAGGCTCCCCAGGGTGAGCCCCACCGTTTGAGAAGGACTGATTTAAAGGAAGACAAACAGTCCAGAGTTTTATGGGTGTGTGTCACCTCGGCTCTGGGTTTACTGTCAGCACAGCTTTAACAGCACTGTCAATTGTTAGTTATTTGAATTAATGGTAGATTTTACTATGCACATCAAACATTACACCATCACATAAAGAAGATAATTACGGCCCGAAATATGAATATATCTGAAGCAGCAGACGCTGCCGTATATCATGCATACATTTCTGAAATGAATTACATTGCCAGGCTCATGGGTATTGATTATACCTAATCTCATAGTGCACTTAGTAACCTTGAAGCTCAGCGCCCTTGCTGATATAATATAATCACTTCTGACATGACGCAGTACGTCATTGAATTGCACAGACCAGCTTTACAAGTACAAAGGATTAGCATTTAGATTCCACATCTGTGTTTTCCTGGATTAGCTATTCCTCACCTGTCCACCAGGCTCTGCCACTGTGGCAATTTTTTGTGAAATAATTACCATAAATGATATTTTTCAAATGACATTACACTTCTCACTTCTAAGAGATTTAAAAGTGCTGGATACTTAGGATGCTCTTCATGATCTGGTATTAAGGCCCAGTCACACCAGAAAGTGACACATCCAAAATCTTCTTGCAAAAATATGCAGCGCTGCAATGTCATAATATCTACAAACTATGCTTCTGTAGTGGATAAAGTGATACTCTCCCAGAGAATATTAATTAAATTGTGCATCACAGCTAGGAAGCTACAATAACTTTATCTCATTTGTATCCTCTGTGACTCTCTGTCCACACAAAGCATGGCACTGTAAAGACAGCTTGCTATTGGTCAGCTGCCCAAATGTGCAACATTCATGCAGACTTACTTACCTGGGTGCACAATTATAGTAAACTAATATACAATCTCACCATTTTACATGCTGACCACGGCTTTAAAGAGCATCCCCGGAGACTGTGTATGAAGGAAATGCTTTATTGTTTATTGACCCAAAGCTTAATTCAGTCCTGGTGCAGAGGAGTACAGTCCTGAATAAATGTTTGAGAGTTGAGGTCAGCTTCTGCCAAGAGAAAACTGCTCTACTTCATAAAGTCTCCAGAAACAAATTTACAATGGGAAAATGTACTAACAAGAATGTTACCAAAGGCACAAGTTTTTCTGTGAAGTCATCCTGCAACACCAGTAAATTAGACACTTCCTTTCAACAGCAGGTTACTACTACAATCCTGCCTCTGTTTGTGTGCATGCAGAAAACATTTGCAGTCCTGATCTGTTGGTATTCAACCGTCTGACCTCCTTCCATAAAGAGGTGAAAGGGGAAAGCCATTGTGAAAGTAGAGCAGTGATGACTGTAAACCAGTTCTTTAAATGAAATGCTATATGAGGATCATGGGTCAAGGTTAATCAACCTTGTTATTATGTTCATGTTCTGGGATCAGCCGCCCAAGGCCGGATGAAAAGAAACAACCTGCCGTATACGCTCCGGAGGCACGTAGTGGAGGGATCAACAGGAGTGACGGTAAGGGCAAGGACAAAGTCATTAAGTGTTGATTCCTGCTTCAACATTCATCCATAACTGCATTTATAAGTGCATCAGGTTGTTATTGACTCATTCTCAATTGACTTGGTAATTCTCAGTGCCTTGAAAGAATAATAATGATGGAAAGATGGATGATTGTAACTGAGACAGACAGAGAAAATGAAGGAAAAGAAAGACAAGACTTTACTATAAGGAGCTAGTTCTGATAGCCAGTTTGATGTATGAAAAATACTGTAATTTCCGGTATTGGGGGCATCTGAATATAAGCCACACCCACTAAACTAAAAAAATAAAAAGTACATATATAGACCTATAAGCCACAGATGCAATGGTGTAGAATTATGTATGGGCCATATGGACATGTAAATACCAATCTCAAACCTGAAAAGTCCATACCAATGTTAACCCTTTGTATGGACCGCTAGGAGGTCCGCCTGATCCATACATTAACAGACCACTACAGAGGTCCACGTGCTTGTGTTTATTTATTTATGCAAATTCATCCGAATGCACGCGGCTCCTGCAGATTTAGCAGCGATGTTCTGGCTCTTGACGTGAAGGTCGGGTCATCTGCTTTTCTTACCTCTGAAGCTTTTATCACCTGACTCAGTTCTTCCAGATTCACTGTTGCCAAGGTTAGTGCAGCAGCTTTATTTCCTTCTTCGATAACTTTAACTTGAAAGTTGCATCATATACATTTCTTCGTGTGTTTTCCATGATGACGGTGTGTGCATGAAGCGCAAACTGTCTGATCTGTAGAATTTAGTGTGAGTGTGTTTGAATTTATTCGAACAGTTTCATTGGTCCGCTGTGACCTGTTCGGTGATTTCATTGGTCTGACGCGACGAGGCTAAACGTACCGGCGGCATGAAGCTAGTTATTAGCTTGTAAAGATCGATAAATTAGCTGCGTCATTGTTTAAGCTGCAGGGTTCAAAGCGTTGGGAAAAAAGTAGCGGCTTATGGTCTGGAAATTACGGTAAGTGTGAGACAGTCATCAGCTCTGAAATTATCCTTTAATTTTATCTATATTCTGCATTTGAATGGGTTAGGGTTGATGTGTGATGTTAACAGATTTATGCAGCAGTTTGTTGCTGTTTCCTCTGGATTCCTCAAATCTAAGAAAGACGGTGCAGCTGTTTGCTAATGTAAAGAAGAGTTTGATCAGGTTATTTTAAAATAGACAGAAGGGAATGGGGAGCATCCTTTATTTATTCCATGACCATGAAGAAGATTCAGTTTTAATTGGACAGAACAGGGTGTGGATTCTTTTCAGATGACCGCAGGGCCCTGCTATCGTAACCTTCTCCATTCAATCTCCATCCTTTTTAATATTTCATGTTTGTTTGATTGTACTCGAGAACTTATGATTTCAAGGAATAGATTTTCTAACAATCCTGACTCCACTTTTGACATCATGTTGTAATTTGGGTTTCATTCCAGTCCTTTTGCCACATTTAAGACGACATAAGCCAGATAAAAAGTATATAATAGGCTCCAGTTAAAAGACCTTTATACAATGTGGGAAGTACAGCATTTTAATTAGATTGTCTTTGCCCAGTTGCAGTTTTTATTTCTGTTCTCCACAAGTGATAATTCATCAATTGTTTATTTTTTTTGCAATAGCTGTGGCATTTAATTGGAAGTTACAATATGTGGGGGGAGAACAGACTTTATAAATTACTTCTGAGTGTGTTAAGAGGATGCAAACATTAGCAGATGCTGATGAAGCAGAATTAGCATCATAATTTAAGAGGAAGGTTAACCATGCAGATGGTTGTAAAGTGACAAATTTACTGTATTAATGCACCTTTCACAAACTCAATTTAGTGACTGTGTTGTGTGTTTAGATGTGACAACACTGAAAGGTTGCTTCACTTAAATCACAAAGTCTCCAGTGTGATATTTTACAATTAAAAATATTAACGTCCACAGCTGGAGGAGAATATATTTTTGCTCATAGGAAGCAACGTATTGTACAATGTGGCTGTTATTGTCCCTGTTGATTGATGTTCTTCACAACCCTCGCTCTCCTTTTTTATTGAATGTAAAACCTGTAAAATCTCCACAGTCACTTCAGTGTTTTTGTTATTTGTGTTTTCTACCTTCGAACTAAAGATTCAAGATTTAAAACTTTTAATTTGTTGAAAACATACAGACGTGTGAAATACTTCTACTGGTGTGTGTGTACTTCAATACAACAATTACTACTGCAAAATAACAAATATAAATATACCAAAAAATACAGAAGTGAAAAGAAACAGAAGTTATGATGTCACAGGATTTATACAAATAGAGTGTGTATATTAATGTGAGTGTGAAAAAATATTACTGGATACAAGAGTCCTACATGTGCAATTGTGGTGCAAAGTGTGTCATATAGTGGACCTTATATGGACATAAATATATACTGAAGTGTTTATTTTTATTGACTGTAGTGACGATCAGCTGATCAGCAGTGGTGGACAAAGTACTCAACTTCAGTACTTAAGTCAAAGGACTGATACTCATGGTCAAATCTTAGTCAACTACAAATAAAAGTTACTGGTCAAAATGTTACTCAAGTTGGAGTACTAAAGTAATACTTTAAAAATACTGAAGTATTTTTTAAGTATTTAAGTATAGTACATTGCTGTATTGTTCTCAGTGCCCGAGTCACTCCCCGACTAACGTCTGCTACCTGTTAATGTGGTATTTTAATCTGAAAGGGCTTCGATGAAAAGAAAACTCCTTCCTGCAGAGTGTGCATAATACTTTGTTGGTTGACTGTTCGGTTTTTCTTTTTTGTTTTCAAATTTCCCATCGAGAGGCTAACATGCTGTATAGCATTTTTTAAAAAAACGTAAAACGACAAAACCGTGCTGCTTCCTGTCTTCCCTCATTTATTGTTCGGTTCTGCTGCCGGTCACTTCCTGCTGATTTGCGCATGAACGACGGTAACTCTACCTGGACAAACTGCCTGAAACACATTGCCAGCATAGACTGTATATAAAGTAAGTAACCACACACTTCCTGGGAATGTAGTGGAGTCCAAAGTACAATATTTGTCTTTGAAATGTAGCGGAGTGAAAGTAAAAGTTTCCAAAAAACAAATACTCAAGTAAAGTACAAATACTGAAAAAATGTACTTAAGTACAGTA
>OOFC01023367.1:0-10513 GCA_900323345.1 Pseudochromis fuscus | reverse complement strand
CTCATCCAGGTCTCATTTACACCCATGGAGGCAGCAATGATCAGTGTGAGAGGAAACCTGACACACAAACACACACCTGTGTCTACAACCTGCCCATGAAGAGTCTGAATGTGTCTCATGCTGGGACATATTACTGTGCTGTTGTCTCATGTGGATGGATACTGTTTGGAAACGGGACCAAGCTGGACTTTCAGGGTGAGTCATTTGATATGTTTTTGGTAAAGCTGCAGCTCATATTTGATGGACTTGGAAGAAGAAACACTAAAAATTGTCATTTCTTTCACATTCTGAATTCGCAGATAAGCCAGATTATCTCGTCTTGGTGTATTTCTTGAGCGGCGCTTTGGCATTCACCACCATGTTGAGTGTTTTCTCACTTCTCTTAGTGTGCAGAATAAACAAGAGAATCAGACGCCAAGCTGCAGGTCAGTAGTACCGTCTACAGTTCACAGTTGTTGTTTAGAAACTTTGGGTTTTGAATTAAAGTTATTGAGTTTGCTTTTTTCTCACCAGATGCTCAAGCGAGATTTTCTGTGACTTTAGAGGTGGGTTTACAAACTACACAGCAAGTCATGTTTTTAGTAAAAATGCTTTTTAGTGTGTTTACTATTGTGATTTCTTTGGTCTCTAGGGAAATGAAGACAACCTCCATTATGCTGCTTTCAGGGAACATAAGACCAAGGGATTAAGAAGACAGAGGAACAACATGGAGGATGAATGTGTGTACTCCAGGGTCAAGCATTAGAGCTGGATGGTAGATGTTTGATTTGGGGTTTATGTAAATGGTGAAAATGTATTCCTTTGAGATGTGGTGTTTATTGAGTAAAACATTTTGGTCTAAATATCTTTCTGTAATCTCATGTGGGTCAGAAATAAAACATCAGAAAGATATTTATTGTCATTAAATTAAAAATTAAGTGCAGCTTCTCTCCAGAATAAACATAAAAATGAAAATATAAAAAATGTTTAAAAATAGTTATAGTAGCAACAACAGTAACAGCAGCAAATGATAGATTTCTTTATATACAGAGAGGTATTTGGTGAAGTTTATTAAATATTTACAGTACAAGTAAACACTGAATTGCTTGTTTCTGTGTCAGTACTAATATATAGTTTATGTAATTTTTGTTACCATATGCCTCATTTACCTCTAAACCAAATGTGAGTGTTAACAAAAAGACCTTGATTTGTGTAATAAGATAGACTTTAATTGTAGATCATTTTTAAAGATTTATTGTTGATTAAAAAATAAAAGCTTGTGTGGATAGTGTGTATGAAATGTCAGTTTGCTCAAATCACACTGGAAAACATTTATTCATTTACAGAACACGTAAGCAGTACTTGTGCATTTTGCTTTGACAGGAGCTCTGCTGAATCCCTGGTGCAGTGGAGATGGACAGAATTTTATTTTTATAATTTTGACAGTGAGCGGTGCAGTGTTTACCACTGTTGCCTCACAGCAAGAAGGTTCTGAGTTTGAATCTCCTTGTGCATGTGTGGGTTTTTCCAGGTACTCTGGTTTCCTCCCACACACCAAAGACATGCTTGTTTGGTGAATTTGTTACTCTAAACTGCAAGTGTGAGTAGCTGCGTTTACATGAGCATGTTTTTCACGATCAGATTCAAATCTTTCTGATCAGAGATTAAAAGTCTTTGTGCACATGGACGACAGAATCTGAACTGAATACAAACTATCTGACATGTGTCATGTAGCGCTTTCTGAGTATCACCTATCCTGAGATACAGCGACATTGTCTTTGGAGGGTTATTAGTATTTCTTTCATGATTTCCTTGTTGTTGGCAAGTGCTTCATTTTATGACAATTTTATCCTTCACCATTCATTCAAGTGTGTGGCAACTGATCGGCAAGTGTAACATGCTAACACAGTAAAAACTGGACTTGTTTGACCAACAGCTGAGGTAGTACTGCTAACCAAACACACTATGAACAATGAAGCATAAGGCATAATCCAGCTGTATTGATGCTATAGACTGAACACTGTTGTCCTAAGCAACAACAACAAACAACAGGATGTTGTCAGCAGTGGTTCTGAGGAAAAACAATATTTGCTATTAGCTAGAACTTATATTAGTACTTTGAATTATCTAGGTAGCATTTTCTCAAAAGGGAACAGAGGACATGTTATTTTAAAGAGCACATTTGATTTATGGTCAGACTGTTATTAATTATGCTATTACTAAAATAATAACTTTGCTTTCAACCATTTTAGTCCAGGCTTCAAATAACTATGAATAGAAAAGGTCTCATCAGATTGGTTCGAACACAAATGTGGTTTTAAAACTAATTCAGAAAAGACCAGTCTTTGTTTTCTTTGTTGCTGTGTAGTCATTTTCAGGAACTGAGCCCGACACTACAAGTCACAGAAAACATGTGACCAAGTTTCCTTGACAGGACACACTGTCCCACTTTTGGTTGGCCAATCAAACACAGTCTGTGCAAAGTGAAGAAGAGATGGAGATAATTTCCATTCAGCACAGTTTGAACATGATGCCATCTGTGGCGTTTATCTTCTGTCTGACATGTCTGATCGTAGGACACATGGGTGAGTTTGTGTGTTTGTGACAGCAGTCTGACTCTTTTACAGTGTAAGGCCATGTTTTCATGTGTACTTAATGTGTATTTGCTTTGTCTCTTGTTCCACTGCAGCCCAGATGAGTAGCCCGAAGCTTCCAACTGTTCGTCAAGGGAGACGTTTTGTATCAGTTAAGATTGCGGGCAGTTTGACATTGCAATGTTTCTATGACAGTAATGTGGCTGCGAGGTTTTACTGGTATAAACAAATTCTAGGACAGGAACCAAGGCTCGTCTCCACCTTCTACAAATATGAAAAAAATGCCACTTTTACTGATGAATTCAGGAATAATCCACGCTTCACACTGGACACTGAAAAAGGTAAAAACCACTTGAGGATTACAGATGTGCAGATTTCAGACTCAGGTACCTACTACTGCGCAAGTAGTTTTTCAACTACCTTTGACTTTGCACAAGGCACTACAGTCAGTGTAGAGAGTTCACATTCAAACATTAAAACTCGGGTCCATCAGTCGGCATCTAAGACCATCCAACCTGGAGGCTCTGTGACTCTGAACTGTACAGTACACACTGGGACCTGTGGTGGAGGACACAGTGTTTACTGGTTCAAAAACCAGGATGAAGAAGAATCTCATCCAGGTCTGATTTACACCCATGGAGGCAGCAATGATCAGTGTGAGAGGAAACCTGACACACAAACACACACCTGTGTCTACAACCTGCCCATGAAGAGTCTGAATGTGTCTCATGCTGGGACATATTACTGTGCTGTTGTCTCATGTGGACGCATACTGTTTGGAGACGGGACCAAGCTGGACTTTCAGGGTGAGTGTAATAAAAATAATAATTGCCTCTAGTGAATCTCACTATGAACATAACTCAAAACTCCATAATGTCTCATGATGTCTGATTCGCTACAGATGAGGACTCTCTTGTGACGGTGTATTTCCTGAGTGGAGCTTTGGCGTTCGCCACCCTCCTGAATGTTTTCCTGGGGGCTTTGCTGTGTGTAATCAACAAGAGAAACAGCTGCACATGTACAGGTACTGTAGAAACGACTGTATGTACGTGAGGATGTCTACCCACTTTAAACAGTGTTACAGTAACAGCACTGCATTTTTTTTTCAGGGTTTCTTTCAAGAAAACCAACTGTTTCCACAAGAAATACAGAGGTACAGTACAGTTTTTAATTCAGATTAACCATTGTATTAATATTAACACATTTTTTATTTATTTTACATTTCCTCAATTTCTATGTTGTGATTTTGTTTATCAGTGTGATCAAATTGAAGAAAACATCCAGTACTCGACTTTAAAGCACTACAAGGTCAACGGATCAAGAAGAGACAGAAACACCAGCAATCCTGAATGTGTGTACTCAAGTGTAAAGCGTTAGACCTGGACCTGTTTTTCTCTCTTTGGCTCTGGAAACCAGATTCAACAACTTTGTTTAACCAGAATCAGATGCCAGTTAATGGTTTGATTTGATTTTGTGCTTTATATATATAAAAAAAAAAAACTTCATGTTTCAAAATATATTTCCCCTGAATTTTGATGTGTTAACTTCACATTGCATGAATTCAGAGCAGTGTTAATAAATCTCGATGAAAACTGAGCAAAACCATGAGGACCTGAGTGTCTTTATTACACACACAAAAATGTGGTGAGATGTGAAGAGGTGTACCTCGTACCATCTGACAGTTTCTGTGACCTTAATTCCCTGACCCAGATGTATACATGTGTGAGGCCATATTCATTTAGGATCTGATGTTACCACTAAAAGTACTCCTAACTGGCACTAAAAGACAGTCTCAAGACCTTTCTACGAAGTTGTTAACCACCTAGAAGAGCTGCTAAGAAAAAGGACAGATTTGGCCTTGTTGTTTGGGTTGACATTGTGTTTCTTAGACATTTTAAGATGCTAATGCAACAAAAACAGAAGCAACAACTGATTAAGGCCTTAAGCACAATAAGTCAACCACTGGCACACCTGAATTACCTATAGCAGATGACTTGTGGGCAAAGGTGCTAACATATTGTGCAAATTACTTCTTAATCAAAAACCTATACGTTGTAAAGTTAGCACTGACATGGGCCTTATTACCCCAACCAAGCAGGTTATGTTTTTACCTTTGTTGGTTTGTTTATCTGTCGGTTCAAGACAAGTGTATTTATTTTTTTACAATTTTTAAACAGTATTTATTCATAAACGTATGGCATTAATAAGAGTAGTATAATAATAGTAACTTTATTTGTTTAGCTCTGTTCAAAATAAACTAATTTAAAGAAAAAAAAAAATCAATGATATTACCAGATAAGAGAAAGGGATTTAAGAAGTACTCTAAAATCACTCCGAGTAAAATACACTTTAGGGCATATGAGCGGATACGTCATGACGTCCTGTCCATGGAGTAACCTAGACAATCAAACGTTTCCATGGCGACATGCACACGCGACTGTTAGTTTGACTGGAGTGAGCAACGAAGAGACGTGAAGATGGCAACTAACGGTAAGTTTACACTGTCTAAAGCTACATGTTGGAAGCTAGTTTTTAACACATTAACGTTTAACATTTTCTTTTAACGTAACCCGTATACAAAGTTTGATTTCTAAAAGTTTATAAGCAACACATAAAAAAGAGAAAAGAATAATCAAAGAACAATATATGCTAAGTAGTGCGTCAACGGTAAGAAGAGCTTTTTCAGGACTTTCCGTTAACGTGAAAAATTCAGATTTGCTTTTAGAAAGTCTGTGTCTCCTTCAATGCTTTAACAGCCACGGAAAGCTCAGAGGAGGGGGCAGTGAAACAAACAGAAGATGAAAACTCTAAGGCCATCCGTCAGGTACAGCTGGGATATTGATTGTAATTTAAAATTTGTACTTTCTGCTCCATCTCTGGGGAATGTGCACAGAGGCTAACACACATAATAACCAACTCTTCCTCTCTTCCCTTGTCTCTTCGGACCGATTTCATCTCCGCCATCCACGAAAGTGGTTTATCGGTTGTATGGCTTGTTCTGGAATACCTGAAGAACCATGGACAGAGGAGAATAAATTGGCTTTGGATCAATTTATTTCGGACACCTCTATCCCAGCTCTGGCAGCCTTCAGGGACCCCGGGCTTCGGGTGCAGCACTCCAAGCCTTTTCCGGTACAGGACAGTTTGTTCTTCACTTTCAAATATTTTATTATTTGGATGATTTAGTTTAGAATACAGATGCTTGTGTGATTTTATTGCAGAGAAGTATTCCAGTTCCAGAAAAAAAACAACAGCTTTACAATACTACTTGTTAATGAATTGCTATATATTACAATAAACATAGCATCTGTAAAAAAGGAAAATATGTCCAAGACTCCACAAGATTAAGCAGCATCGTCCACCTTGTCTGAGGAGCTGGCGAACACTCTTCTACTCGTTTTGTTTGTTAATTCAAGTCTTCCCTTCTGCTCTCTTTCTTTTCTCTCTCTTAGGCAGTAGACCACCTGGTCTATTTTCACCGCAAGCCAGGAGCCATAATCACGCAAAAAACCTTGGGTGTGGCTGTAAGTTTTGGCTCAGTGCGTGGCAACCCCGTCGAGGACCTATTTAATGAAATGACCGGTATACTTGCCCCTGCAATTACTGTCAGCTCCTTCAATGATAAAAGCATCAAGGACAACTTCCTGACCAGCATGCACTGCTACATTATCAGCCTTACAGGTACAACACTTCACCATTTCTACGCTTAGACTATCATTACACAAGGGGGTAGTTTATAAAAAACGTTTAAAAACTCCTGTAAAGTTGATTATCTGTGCCAACCAAACCTTCATAAGATCTTTGCTGGGCAACGTGCAAAAGTGCTGTAAATGTTGTATACATTTTTTCTTGAACAGATAACATATATAAGGAGTCAGGGAAGACAGTTTTCTACATCCCAACGGAAGGTCTACAGCACAGTCCTGAAGAAGCCAGAAAGGACAGGAAGCTGGTCCAGAGACTGGAGAGTAAGCTTGAAGAGCTCCTTATATGTGTTTGTGTGTAGGGGATGGGGGTGGCTTTCTCTTTCAATCTCTTTTTGCGGAGTCTGTGTCATAAAGGTGTTGCGTGTTGCTGACTCGCTCTCCCTCATTTTGGTTCATTCTAATTTTGTTCCTACTTGTTCCTACTTTCGTCTCCACTCACATTGATCTTCCTGCTTCAGTTGTTATGATTCACTGGACTGATCAGATCAAGGAAGTACTGAACGCTCAAGAAATGGGAAAGATGACAGACAACCATGGTCCGCTGCAGGAGATAGCCTTCTGGGAGAGTCGCTCTGCCAAGCTGCGTAATATCAGCCTGCAGCTGGAGAAGCCAGGGGTCACGCACATCCAGAACATCTTGAAATTTGTTAATTCTCCGTATCTACAACGCTTTTGCACACTGGCCGGAGAAATACAGGTATGAGAAGTCTGGAAAAAAGTAATCTCTATGATAATAACAATCATTAATATTCTTCTCATTGTGTGTGTCCTGTCCAGGATTGCTCTAAGCAGGCCCAGTCCAATCTGAAGTTCCTGTCCTTCCTGAAGGAGCCCTGTAAAGAACTTGCCCAGCTCAAGCCAAACCAAATACCCTCTAAACTGAAACACATTGTCCGCGTCATTCGCATCATCTGGCTCAACTCCCCCCACTACAACACCAGTGATAAAATCACTGGTCTTTTCTGCCAGGTACTGGGATATTACTACATCACAGTAATAACCCAACACTAGGTTTTGTTAGTTGACATCCTATTCTCTGTGTCTTGGTTACCATTACACACATGCTGAACATGCCGCACATTTACAGACACAGACGCTGCTATCTGCCCTTCATGTATTTCATTGTTCATTTGTTAACAATTGATAGATCTGTTGCTACATGGTTCTTTACACACTCAGTATGTTGCTCTGATAAGTCAGTGGAGCGACATTAGCATTTAAGCTATAGCTGTTAGAATGTCCTTCAATTGTTGATGCGCTTCACTATTAGATTAGGTTGTTTTGCTCAAATAAGGCGTCATCATCATCACAAAAGCCCACTCTGACTCATCATGGACATTCAAATATTAGAGTTTCTATACCAGTTCTCCATGCACCAAGGAAAAGGCCAAGACAGCTCAATGTGCACTCGAGTAAATGATATATACTGTAAAGTAAGCATGTTCATGCTTTGAATTATTTGTTGCCCTGTGCTCCTGGGAACACGGTGTCTGAAGGCTGCAAAGCAAAGACATCTGACTAGGATGATTCTGCAGGTACCAAAGAGAGGAGATGAAAACTTTGAGGGGGATGACTACTGTGATGGCCATTCTGAAGTCATTTTCCTAGAGGCATGAAGTTGGTCACCTAATAATTCATAATTGCCACCAGTCCATTTTTTTCTTCTGTGTTGCAGATGAGCAATGAGATCATCTGCTTGTGCTCCCAAAGCATCTCTGTGGACAGGGTTTTTGAGGGCTATGTGTTATCCAGCAAGCAAGTTCTCAATGACTGTGTGGAGTGCTGCACATCCTGGAAGGAAATTTACCTGTATGTCGCCAAGGTTAACAGAAAGTAAGAGAAATTACAACGTAAATGTGTTTCATTTCAGAGTGGTTCAAGTATGGTGAAATTTACTTGCAGTTTAAAATCATAAATTGGATAGCATTTGTCGCAATCCCAGAGGCAGACCAAAGGTTTTTGTTTCAGCTGGGCTCAATCTTGATTTATGGATTGCTCTGTTTTGCTCTGTGATAACCTGCGATGCTCATTTGAAAGACAGCTTTGTTTTATGTTAATGTAATAATCTCCGTGTTTCTGGTTCCATCTCTCGGCTTGGATTCCTTTTTTTTGTTCATCCTATTTCCTCTCTGTTATTCACCCCTATGTTTGTTTGTATTACATCAGGTTTTCTCCCAAACCCTGGGTCCTGGACGAAACAAGGATTTTCATGTTGACTGATACTTTCATTCAGAGGCTCAGAAACCTGCTTGAGGTGAACCTTTTACTTTATTCACACATTAACATAATATCATCTGCACGCTGTGTTTTTGTTGAAGTCCTTATCACACTTAGTGATCAGCATCATAAACAATTACTGAAGCCCATGTGAGACCAGCAATACGAGCAAGACGGCCTCAGTTTTGACAGATATTGTTGATCTTTATGGCTGTTGACATGAATGAGACACCAACTTCAATAGGATTTCACACAAGCATTTTTTCTGAGTGTTGACACAGTAGGTATCATTTGATCTTTGCGGTGCTATTTATTTTTTCCCGTCTCCTCTCAGGTATGTGACTGCCAGGATCTATTTGCCCGTTGGGAGGACGGTCAGCAGAGGGCTCTGCCGTGCTTCGGTGGTGGTAAGGGACCAGAGTTCACTCGCACCCTCCTGGAGATAGAAGGCAACTTCCATCGTGGACTGCAGCAACTGCGCTCTGCTGACAAGAGTGTGTTTGATGTCAAGGATGTTACATGGTCAAATGAATTCAACAGGTTGGTCTCTTGCTTTCAACTGAGAATAAATATAATTGTATGTAAGGATTTTACACCTTTAAAAAAAAAAAAGACAAAAATGTGTTCTGTTGGGCTCGTACACAACCAAGAAATTTCCTTTCACAGTGATTAAGTGTTTTCATATATGGCTAAGTTCTTGTGTGTGTGTGTGTGTGTATACACAGGTTTTGTGCACTGCTAAAAAATCTGGAAATGGAACTTGGCAAACTGATCAGTTCTGTGTTTAAGATGGCGGGCACAGTTCAGGAGGGAGTTCGACTTGTGTACATCTTTAGGCCGCTGGCTGTTCGCGAGGTGTCTCTCACTAACACACACACTACAGTTACACTCAGTTTTCATTTCCAATCCTTACTAAGTTGCGTTTCTTCATACAAAACATTCTCCTGCATAAACCCTGACAGCCCATTAACATTCATATTTGGATGCCTGTTGGATTTTAACCTACACAGCTTCTTAGAGATAATCTAGTTTATTGTTTTCATATTAGATCTGATGCTTTTTGAGAATCAGATTCTTCTCAGTTCTTAGTGCAAGTTCCATTCAGTACAGTTTTGCTGCTGGACTTTTTTCTTTTCATGCCGCCATAGATTTAAGCTACTATGCCTTTTATGTACAATCTTCTCCATCACAGGCCATGAACCCCATCATAGAAAAGAAGGTGGAGGAAGTGTACAACATGTTTGCAAAGGAGCTCAAAATGATAAAGAAAGCCTTCAAGGAGGGCACAAGCTCTCCTGACTATATGCCTCAGACAGTAGCCGAGGTGCACTTGGCGAGGGCCCTCAAACATCGCTTAGGCACACTCGTGGAGGTGAGTCCATTGGGCTACATTTGAGTTTTGGTGTAAATTACTGTCACATTAGCAGCGTGCAAAGTTAAGAGCCCTATTTGTTGAGTTCTTCTTCTTTGCCTCTTTTTTTCCCCCCTCCAGTTGTTTGAGAAGGCTTACTTCTTGCCTGACACTCACAGTCGCAAGCAGATTTGTTTGATGATTGATGAGATGACCCAGATTCTGGATGAGAGTTTGAGGAAGAGCTACAATGAGTGGAGCCAGAAGTTAGATGGACAGTACCTCAAGAGACTAGAGCAGCCACTCATGATCCGCTGCAAGGACCAGCTGGGCATTAACTTTGACAGGTGAGTCAAACCCAACAGAGACAAACGCACATGACTTACACAGAACAAGATACAAGGCTTTCTGTGTGAGTGTGGCACATACAAACCCCCAACCACCCGCTACTTACTGACTTTTTAATGGTGTTGAGTTTACAGAGGGTCACCCAGCCTTTTGCACACATCTGTACATGACACATATTCACTGTAATTATTTATTTTCTATGTGTTATGTGTTTTCTTTTTCAGCAACCTGTTGACGCTGTTTTCTGAGATCCACTGCTGGGAACGACTAAAATTTGAGATCAACCAGAGTGTATGTGACATTTACCAGGAAAGGGA
>OOFC01023364.1:0-22732 GCA_900323345.1 Pseudochromis fuscus | reverse complement strand
AACTTTTACCAACTATTTCTACTTTTTTCAACTATTTATACATTTTGTAATACAATTTTCAGCAATTTTTTTTCCAGCTTTCAGCATTCACATGCATTTTCTGCAGGAAATGCATTTTTCTAGTTAGGATTATGTTTTTTGATACGAACAGTACCAAAACTTTTTCAAAAACACATGAAAAAAAAAATATCTAAGATCAGAAAAGGATTTCTTTAATCATTGGTTAGCTCACCTAAACTGTCTATATGAACAGGAACAACTCGCTGTTTTCTAGTTGTAGGTATCAGCTGTGAAAATGCTCTGACCCCAGTTCACATCCATCCCCCTTCTTCCTATAGTGCTGAGTGGGATTCTCCTCTACAATATATATAGAATATCCCCATGCAGCTTGTGTTACAGTGGCTGCTGGGAAGTCAAACGGGTACAATACAGTTTTATGCACACAGAACGTTTACTTACAATTTTGCAATGAAAGTTAAATAAGAAAAAGACTTCTTAATAGGACTAGTTGTTATAGATCCCTTATACTTACCACATCAGTTGAAGATATGTTCTTGAGTGGACTGGTTTTGACACCAGACATCAGACTTCTTAACAGGACTACTTGTTAAAGATCCCTTATGCTTACAGATTTGCAGTCACACAAATGACAGCCTCCACTCCACTCCACTTAATTTTTGTGTAACAAAGGCAGTGGAATATGAAATATTACTACTAACTTCATGTGAAAAAGTACTGTCATATTTTTTTTAGATCATGATTTTTAGCCTGTCCTACTTTTTGTTGTTCTAGCCTCATCTATGTGGGGACTTGCTGTGTATATGACCTCAAAATAACCCATAGAACATATGAACATATGGATTGAATGGACTACAATCAAATTCACCTACTGAGATTTTTAATCAAACCAGATCTCACCTAACTTTCTCATTTAACACATGTAAGTAGGACTGGGTGAGGAAATCATTGTCAACACATTTGGAGACAGAGCACGCTTCAGCCACTGCAGTTTGACCTTTGATTCTCCAACTGTGTGCACTCACCTGCAAGAGTGTAATCCATATCAAAACCAAAACACTTGATCTTCTCCATGGCCAGGCTTCGGTTCACAAACACTCTGAAAGGGGAGAAACGTGTGGTCAGTTCATGCAAGACAGCTGAAGAATAAATTTAATGCAACTGATCAGGCATCTGTCTGAGAGTGGTCTGCTCAGAGCTTCAGAGCAGCAGGATGTCAGGTTTTGATGCATGGCACACGGTGTTTGAGTCACTTGAATAAAGCAGCGTAACAACCACAACAACCAACAGACATGCAGTACTACTGGTTACTTATACACTGGCTTGTGTACCTGCTCTAACTACACTTCTACAGAACCTCCCAAGAGCCGGCTGCTCTCCTCCAAACACTCAGCTCATGTGATTTCTGGACTTTGCATGTTCACAGATGCAGAGTTTTTGCCCTTATTATAATTCAAGAAATGTGAAAAAAAATGAACTGAAAGTGTTTGACCCTAAATCAGGGTGTTCCACATCTGAACTTCAAACTAAGTTGTTTTTTGTGCTCTCAACAAACAAGAAGACCATTTACTTTGTGCCAAACTTAGTTCTCTCACTTTAATATTCAGTTTTATAACAATGCTCTCTATACAGTAAAACTCTGTAGCTCATAAAAACACACTGTCACGAATGTTGCTGCATGGTATCTTTCTCTTGGCTAATTGTTTATATGCAGAAATACAGATTATATAGTGGAAACATAATCTGTGAGTCTGCTCAGACTGCACACTGGGTTTAAGTTTGGATTCAGATGGAGAGAGAAATGAAATCAGACTGATGAGAACAGATGAAAGGAAAGATGCAGGAACAAGAGGAATCACAATGGCCAACACCTGCTGTCTCCTCAGGGAAGAACCCAGCTCACAGTCAGTGTCAGTATGGATGGATTTCCATGAAGCGTTTAATGAAGAATCAAGTCACATCATGGACATTAAAACTCATTTAGTCAGTAGTCGCAGTTTGTTTCAACAACAAAAGGATAGCATACCTCATTGCTGGGTGGTTTTGAGCCAGATCCCTTGGAAAGCTTTGTAATAGAGAATACATGTAGCATTACCACTAAACCAATGGCTGCTGATCTTACCACTCATACTAGATGGCTGTGGTACCCTGTTATCCCCCAGCATTAAACCCTTGTACTTCTATTACACATACAAAAATCAGCATAGAAACATCTGACATTTCAAAGCATTTTTTTAAACAGATTAATTAATTCTTTGTAGACATTGTAACTAACCCCTCTCAGTGTATCCTGTGAGTTCTCATTCAGCATTTCTGTTACTTTGATAAATGTGTTGTTATTATGCAGTACTTATACTTGTGCTTTAGATCTGGCGTCTTTTGCAACTTTCTCCTGCTGGACCAGTCGCACAACATCAGCTGCCAATGATTGGTTTGCCAGTGGTGAAGATGACAGCACTGTTACAGAGTATACGCAGTAAGCATGTGACGACAGTGTTGGTGTAATGACTCTCACTGCCAGAAGAGGGAGACAAAACTTCTGCTTCATCACATGACTAATAATTAATTCCTCACCCAGGAAACAGTTTATAAACCACATCTCCACTCAGGGTGGACAGGGTGGACTCAACATTTACAATATGGACATGAGCTCCATGAAATCCACATAAGAAACACAACAAACATAATACAACATGTCTGTCGCTCCACACTGACTGAGTCAATGACCTTAAGTGGAGGTCGTTTTTTCACCTTCATTAAGTAATGTTTTCCAAAATGAATGCAGTTGGACGAGATATTTCTTAAATGAAATAAATACTACCCTGGCAATTTTTGAGTTAAACCAGAAACTATTCGATAAAAGGATAAAGTCAAATAAGCCAGGGTATTGAAAGTGATGTAATGTAAGCAGTCACTTCTGACCAAACCATATGTGGGTTTCATATCAATAATTTACATCTGCACATCAAGTCAAAAAAAACAACTCATAAATCACATCAATTCTAAAGCTTGAAGGCCGATGAGCAGGATAATCATCAGTAAGTTTTATCTGAAATGATCTGACTCTGCAGCTGTGAAAAAGCAGTTGCAGCTGTACTGCTTTATGGTTTGTACTTCTGTTTCCTGTTGCAGACGAATCCTTCCGGTATTAGCACACAGCTGACAGACAGAAAGCTGCACTGTCACACCGAGCCTTCTTCTTCCCTTAAAACCCTTTTCTTTATTGAAGATGCATGTTAGCAATAACTTGAGACTAAGCAGCCACAGCTACACTTCTATGTTTTCTATCACATTACCATAGCAACTAAACTGCAGCAGTTTTTAGTGATAAGTACTGGGAATAGATTTTTGGATTGTAGCCACTTGACCAGTTGAATTAATTCTGTTCCAGCTCATAGTGAACCTAAGTTGGTATACATATATATATTTTTTTATGAATGCAAAACACCAAAAACTGCAACAGAATGAAACACAACAAAGACAGCAACAAACAAAGACAGCGTGAAAAAGATTTTTATACACAAAAAAATGAGACAGTGTCTATTGAGTATCAAAGATCAGCACAGCTATAGAGAAGAACTTCACACAAGCACAAAGTCTGGTTTTAGCTGACTTGTGGTTTAACTTTTAACCACAAAGTTAACTGGGCATCTGGTATTGGACGGTGACATCATTGGTGCGTGGTTTCATGGTGTCATGATGCCAGTAGGATCCGTTTGTTTTTGACTCAATTTTATTAAATTTCCACACGGTTGGAAATGTTCAAGCAGAGAGAGCAGTGAAACTAGGGGTGAATGATCCAACGATTTTCTCCTTTGGACAATCCCAGTTTGGCATATGATGTGCTCTTACATAAACTGTCCAGGTTGAGTCACTAGATAAATAAATAGCAAACTGTCCAAATATTCCTGTAACAAGAACTAAGCAAACACATGGCTGGTAGAGACAAGCTTATTGCAACCATTATACATGGTGCAGGGGTGACTTCTCTTGTGAACAGAGCATAGCATGATGGACGAAGAAATCTGTTCCTGCCATTTGGAAATGCTTTGGTTTTCGCTAAAGAGGACCTTTTGGGACTGGTGGAGCTGTACACCTGTGGCCACAAATTTTGAGAATGACACAAATATACATTTTAACAAAGTCTGCTGCCTCAGTTTTTATGGAAAGTTTTTGTCAATTTGCATATACTCCAGAATGTTGTGAAGAGTGATGAGATGTAGTCCCTCTTTACCAGAAAAATTAACCTAATCCCCAAAAAACGTAGAAGGCTTCAGGCTGCCCAAGGAAGTCCTGCAAGCACCATGACCATCTCCTAAAGTTGGTCCAGCTGCAGAATCTGGGCACCACCAGCGCAGAGCTTGAGGCGAAGACTTTTGTACAATGGCCTTGTGTGAAGACGGGCAGCAAAGAAGCCACTTCTGTCCAGGAAAGATACAAGTATGGACTGCTGAGGACTGGGGTAAAGTCATTTCCTCTAATGTTTTCCCATTGTTTGTCGATATCCGGTAAAAAGCTTGTCCGGAGAAGAAAAGGTGAGCAATACCATCAGTCCAGTGCCATCCCAACAGTAAAGCTTCCTGAGACCATTCAAGTGTGGGGTTGCTCCCCAGACCTTAATCCCATTGAGAACTTGTTGAACAAAAAAAAACAATAAAAAAATAAAAATTCTGACAAACCCTAAGCACTGATTACAAAATGTGGCCCAGAAGTTGACTGACAGCATGTCAGGGCAAATTGCAGAGGTATTAAAACAGAAAGGTACAACATTTCAAATACTGACTCTTTACATAAAATGGATATAACTGTCAATACAAGCATTTGATACTTATGAAATGCTTGTAATTATACTTCAGTATATCATAATAACATTTGACAAAAAGATCTAAAAACAGTGAAACAGCAAACTTTGTGAAAACCAAAACTTGTGTCATTCTCAAAACTTTTATCCACAGCTGTAGAGGTATTTTTCTGTGTCTGTGAGTCAAGAGTTGAAACCAAAGTTTGAAAATTTTCATTCATGATATAGTGTCCTTAATCTGGTAAATATAGAAGAAATTCAAAACTATTTAACTATTTACAGTTTGATACACGTCTACAGGTAAAAAAAATAGCAATTCAACTTGGGGACTGTGTTTCTACTCCAGAATATCATGAAATGAATCCAGATTGCCCATCTCTGAGTAAATTGCTGCTTTAAAGCCTGATAGTAAGTTACTCTTTAAGAATGGCTGGAAAATTGGCTAAATTGCTTACAAATAAAAATACGACATTATTGGGAACACTGGTTAATTAATGGCCTACTCCCATTACGCAGTTTCATATCTGGAAGTCAGGAAGTTGAGCTGTTTTGCCATTTTGTCTTAAATTACATTCCTACTGATACCTGCAGGTTTAGTTTCATATTTATTGATAATTCTGCTTTGATTATCAACTACCAACTCAGAATATTGATTAATGAACAAAGCCTGAATGAATGAAAAGGAGTACAGAAGTACAGAATACAGCTGCAGTGATGATTAACAAGCTACTTAAAATAAACGAGTTCCGGTGAATTCCTGCAGTGTAACACGTACCTGTGGTGAGCTTCACGACGGTACTTCTTCAGATTGACTCCGTCCATGTTGGCTGGCAGGTCGGCGTAGTTCTGCAGGCGGTCGCTCCACGACGTCGTCATCTTTACCAGTTAAATTTTGTAGAGATTCTGGAGGAAGGAGAAACACGGGGAGCCGAGACAGCGTCACGACCACAACAAACTGTGACAGTGATTTACAACAAGACACCTGCAGTCATCCCCAAGGGGAAAATTATCAGTACAAAAACACATATTGATAAGCTGCAGTATCAACGGATGACATTCAAAAACATTAAATTAAACTTATTTCCACCTTTAAAAAACGTAACTGTTTAACTAGTGCAGTTTTTGACAGACAGAGGAAATGATTGCAAAACTGAGATTTGACCCAACTCGCTACTTGTGCAAACGACGCATCTTATAAAAATGACAATTTAACATTTTTTTAAAAATCTTTTGTCACAGCTCCTTTGCTAGATTTTTCCACAGTGAATGCTAGGCTAATTATAGCTCGGTGTCTTGTAAAGATGGTCCGGCTGATATCTACCGTTAGTGAGCTGAACAAGGACATAAACCAGCACGACTCACCGTGTTTACCGTGTTAAACTGCAGGAGGATATAACGGACGGAGTGTGTGGGAATCTTTGCAGCTTCGCCCTTCTTCTTCTTCGTCTTCTTCTTTTTCCTCCTTCTTCTTCTTCGTTGACATTTAGCGGCGGTTAGCAAACAACGGCGTGGTAAATCAGCGCGACCAAGTGGACCAGAAGGTTTTGTTTTATACATAATGTACTACCACTAGATGCCGCACGCCCCTAGCCAACATACGTCAAGACCCCCGCCATCTTGGAAAGGTACTTGTCAGCAGCTTTGCGGTTAATTGCAGCGTTGGAAGACTGGTTTTACTGAGAAAATGCCGCAGTTTTGTGTTGACTTGGGTTGCACTAACGAGCGCACAGTCGACACAAAACAACAGGGAATTAGTCATAAGTTTCAAGAAATATTGAAAACGTCTAAATTGACGTATATTTATAACATAACATTTTAAAATACAAACTTGGGACATATGGATTAGGCGTTTGTTATATTCACCACCATGCTTGCCAGTGCCTACCGGTACCTTTCCAAGATGGCGGCGTTCTTGACGTATGCGCTGCAATTGGAAAATTTGGGTTGTGTGGCATCCAGCGGTAGTATATCTATGGTTTTATACACCAAGAGCAAACAACCAATGAAACAAGCAACAAAACCTCATACCCTCCTAATAGCGCTGGTTTATTTAAGATGCTGGAATATGGTTACATAACACACTCGTTCCTTGCGTTCTTTGCAGGATATCTATCAAGTGAAACTTTGACTTTTATTTCTTTTCTCAGCATATTGTCACATTCCACTGTCTCCTTTCTTTTTTCTGTCTGCACACCTCATTTTCCCCATGTTCCTTTGAACTTCATATTCATCTTTCTCTCGGCTGTGCTGTAAACTTTCTGGCGATGAGGTAGAATCTGAAAAAATTATCTTCATTGTGAACAATATTGCAAGCATCTCCCCTGTGTAAATCATCCATTGATCATGGATCACAAAAAATGACACCTGTTCTATAATTTAAACATTTTGAAGCATCTATGGGGATTATGGTAAATATGAATACTGGCAGCAGGTTAATCAAGTTGTACATGTACATATTCTTTTACTACAAAGGTTCAATTTGGCTTAAATAATCTCCTTAAGTTATCCCTCCACACCCCAAAAATACAAATGAAAACAATTTAATGTAGTTGTGTGTTTTTCATCATTTTAATAACCGTATTTTATTCAAAAATGCAACAGAAAAATATAATTTCTTTGGGCAGACAATGATTATAAAGAGCATATGTACAGAGTTTCAAAGTTCAATGCTGCATATATGAAAAGGTTCTCGGCTGAGTCGGCTGGTTCCCTCAGTGCACTGGAAGGTTTATGTTTCATAGTCAGCTTCCTAACAGCCTGACACATTTACACATGTACCAGTCATTCCCTTTGTATACACACATTTACAAATTGCAGCCAACTCTCCATCAGACATACGCATGTCCTTTCTAAATGAACACACTGATAGTGATATCTTAAGATCTTATTTTAAAGATCTGTAGTTCAAGGATCACGCACTGAATACATGATAAACAATCTATCATTGAGGGCCCTGAAGGATTATCAACTCCAGAGATTTGATCAACTTTATCTAAAATACTCTCTACTCAAAGGCTACATTATGGCACCATGACATCAGAAAGACTACCTCATATAACACCAGTGTGACATGAAACTCAAGTCAGAAACAAGGTTTCATGGATGAAAAGAGACAGTGCACAAACAACCTGGGGATCATTCACTAGTCTGCTGCTGGTAGTCTGCAGTGTCTTTAAATACATATTCCGGTTTTCAACATTCAGCATGACTGGAATTGTTTAATTTTCCAGCTTGAAGTTATTGCTTAATGTTTCTACAAAATCAAGGCACACGTTTTGTCTCCATAACAATGACTGGCTTGTCAAATCACAACTGTACCGACACACCTAAAATAGGCATTCGGGTTAATAAGGTACAGAAAGTGTGAATCACCTGTAAATGTGTAGTTATGGACTTACACACACATACAGAGAAGGCCTTTTTTTTTTATAATGATCCAATCAATGAGAAACCTTCATGTCCAGCGTTACAACAGAGTTTAGCATTGACAGGGCAGTGTCCCCGCTGCACTTCCAGTTGAAACTTTCAGAACAGCACCAAGCTCGTCAACATCACTTTTCTCTCACTGACCAATGAGAATGAAGGAGGCAGGTCTTACAATACGAGGAAGAGTGCAGGAAAAACTGATTGTAGTTGCCAGTCACAGTAAAGTTCTTATTGTAAGTGAAGAGCTACTGCCAATCCCAGGACCTGTTCTGTTTCCTTTGTTTGGTTTTAACTTTTGGGAACTAAACTGAACTTACAAAGACTTGATGCTTATTATGAAGTAATGCTGGTGTGCTGGAAGACAGTTTCTGTAAGCTAGAAAAAGCACTTGAGAGAAGCATTATGAGACTGACGTGATGGGGGCTGTACCTCTGGGCCTGAACTTTGATCACAGTGTGCATGTTTGTTACAAAGTGAAATTGAACGTGTGCGAGGATCATTATAAAATTGTGCTTTAGTCAATGACCTCACCATCTGTGCCACTAATATACAGTCTCCACAAGTGATTCAGATATTCCTGTTCTAATATGCAGATTGTCCCTTTAAGTTTGTTCAATCATGGTATTAAATCTCCTTTTTCTGTGAGAACACATACTTTTAAAAACCTGCTCTGAGCATATGCAATAGTGAGAAATGAGGACAAAGTATTTATGTGATATAGGGTATAAAAATATATCTTTCAAGTAAGAGTAAAAAGCAGATTTTTGTTTAGAAAAAAAATGAACTGATCAGGCTTTAGCTTTTAGGGTATAAATGGATCATGGTTGATCATTCACAGTACACATACTGCTTCAAACCAGTAGTTGCATGCTGCACCTTGAAAAGTTTGAAATTATTCAAATATTTAGTTACGCCCTCCATTTGTCTCGAGGCCTGAAACACACTGCTTTAAATCAAACTTGAGTACAAAAGAGCAAACCCCTGAGCACCAAAGATACTGCATCAGTGACTGCAGCAGTTTCATTTCTACAGATACTGAAGATATTACTGTGGATTATGTCAAAGACTGTGCTTCTGTCTCCACAGGTGTGGGGCTCTCTGTGTCTTCGAGACTCACTGTCTCACTTACATGTTCAAATGTCTGGTGATCGCAGTGATCACATGGGTCGTCCATTTGTCTCGCCCCCTCTTCCTCGTCTCTTTCTAAAAAGCTGTGCTGATCCCACAGTTCCTGGCCGTCGCAGACTTCAATCCCAGAATCCCCTGTGAAACGCCGGTACCTGCCTGGCGTTAAGTCTTTGTTAGGACTGTAAGCACTGTGAGAGTGGGTCTGTGCAGCTTCTGGAGTCACAGGGAGTGCTGCATCATCTTCACAACTAATGGAGATAGTTGAGTGAGGGCAAGATGCTTCCACAGGTGGGTCTGTGGGTGGAGGTGCTGATTGAAGAGGGGTGTAAGGAGGAGGGGGTGTGGCTGGGCGGTCAACTACCTCGTCATAAGCAGGAAGCAGGTATGTGGGCAAAAATCCTGGAGATGATGTATGAATGAGAAGTTAATTAGTGTTACAGTCATTTCCAGTCAGTAACAATGACAGAAATCAAGGAGGGAGGACCAACACTACAGTTACAACCATAGGCTGTATACAGAATGGATGAAGCTAAAGTGACGTCACCTGTCATTGGACACCAGGACTGTCAATCAAATCAACCACACATCTAAATCTCCCTTTTTTTGAAGTCTAATATCTATTAAATTATGAAATGATTTTCAGATGGACCAACAGATCACCGATAATAAGAGTAGACTTTACAGTATCTCTGGATTGAAAAAGATCATTTTTGAACTGAATTCAATTGGAGCCAGCATCTAGTGGCCGTCAGGAGTATTGGACCTATTTGCATTGGCCTAATTTTTGAGACTTGATGGCTTTGTCCATTTCAATATACAGTCTATGGTTAGAACATTTTACTATAATTTAACACATGAAATGTTGGATGGAGTCATGAACTAAATACTATTATCAATAGTGATTATAATAATGATAATGTAAATAATGATGCACACTGTTTGCGTGAGTTAAATTTATTCTCCTCTCTTGTGTCATCTGACATATCCGGGTACGTGTCATTAAAAACAATGTGTGACATAATGTAACAGACTGGGACATATGTTGGTTTAGATGGTTTGTTTTTTTTCTAGGTTCAAAGTAATAGTTCAGCTAATATAAAAACTGTTTCTGTATTCTTGAGATTTACAGTGTGTCACTGAACATGTAAAAGCTCAGAAGCTGTGAAGACCATCAGTCATCGATCACAGTAATTTGTGTATTTGTGATAGTAAAAAAGTTGTGTTCTGTTGTTTTGTCCCAGTAGCCAGGAAAAAGGGGAGGGTCAGTTTGTAAGTTTTGTTAGTGTTTAAGGGGATGGCCATTTTCCACTACATGGTACCAGCTGTACTCTACTCAAATTGACTCGATTCGCCTTTGGTACCGAGGTGGCTGTTTCCATTACAGAGGATAGTACCACCCTCATGTAACTGGTGGTCAGACAAAGCAGGAAAAGTTCATGAAATAATCTTCAGAATTCTACTGTTGTGGTGTCACAGAAAAAAGTCTGAAGATTGTTTCAGGTGAGAAGTTACCTTCAAATATGTTGTTAATTTTTCAAGTTAGAGCCTGTTTAAAAACTTGCTCCAACATCTTCAGAGATGTGAGGTCCTGATATAACCTCTGTGAGCTGTTACACTGGCGTCTGTCATGGTTAAATTGTTTTGAGTTCATCCACCATGCAGCAGACGTAAATCTAATTGGGTGATGGGTGAATCAGTCTTGGCTAACGGCAAAGTTACAGTTAATTAGTTTCTGATTTTTAAATATAATTTTAACTTTGCACTGAAACCTGTCATTATACTTTGGACAGATCTTTTTAGTCTTTTTTTTCTCCCCACTGTAGAGACTTGTAAATATACTATCACTGTGCAGACGGTGTCGGCTTGTGGGTACAAATATTTTCATGCTGCATGGTGAGGAAGCAGTGATGATTCCGACCAATCATATGTTAGCATCTGTTAGTACCTGGTTGGCCTTTCTTTCAGAACTGCAGGAGAGCAAATAATAGAAAAAATGGTACAATATACCAGATACTTTTTCCTTAATGGAAAGTAAAAAAAACCAAAACAAAACAAGGAGAGTAGAGCTGGTACCATGGAGTGGAAATGCACCATGACAAAAAGCACCAATCTTTAAATCTACTTCTGTTTAGAAATATGTTTGACGTGTAGCTGCTGACGTAAGAGATAGACAGTGTGTGAAATGTGTAGAGGCAGTAACATTCCAGACACAGCTCCAGTCAGAGAGCCACTCACTCAGGTAGAGGGGTAGCTGGGAGTTGTTGTGAGCCTCTCTGTAGGCAATGAGGTTGATCTCGTTCTGCCGGCGCTGCTGCTGGAAACGCTGCTTGGAGCGCCAGTGCTGACACACACAGCAGCATGTGAGGATAATAATCAGAGCCCACACCAACCAGAACCCTGCAGGAAGCACATGTACCAGAACATGTTTAATATGCATATCCTGACAAAAAAGTACACAGTACAAACACAAAACCTTCTCTCCATGACACAAGTCTTTAAAAAAATGTGTCAAAATCGAAGCTTCTTTGCTTTCAAACATTTATTTTTTCCACACCAAATTGCTCAAATGCACTGTCACTCAAAAATGCTAAAATATCAATTTTACTTTTATAGGATTAAATAAACTATTCTTTTTTGGTTCTGTGCCAACATTCAATCACTGGTTTAAACACTGTGTGCATTTAGGGCATTGTTAATAGTGCTGCCCAAAGTCAATCTTTGGCCATTTCACTGGTTGGTTTTGATGTTCTCTTTGTCAAAAAACACAAAGAGCACTGTAAAAAAATAAAAACAACAAAACCTTCCCAGTGATTACTCTGAAAGACTGGGAGTTCTTATTAAAATGACAAACAGGGCTGTCTGTAATATGAGAGACAACCAGGCTGCCAAGCAGCAAGACAAACTGTAAACAAGTACAGATTTGGAGTGACAGATTAGACACAGGGCCCAGCTCTACTCGCCTAACTTGTACTACTCCTGATCAGGTCATCATTCTGCCTCCACAGTTCAGACTTTCTTAACTTTAAAGTGTGATGTTTGCTGAAAATGACAAAAATGCCTCAAATTTGTACAAGCCAGTATAGTATGGATCCATGGACAGAGTAATGTTCTTTGAGTACCCCTACTTTATGTTGTTTAATAAGTAGCATGAACAGTGATCATCCAAACACTCCAACTGAATACAGTAGATGAGGGCAACTCACACCACAGTTCATAGTAGTAGCTGCAGCACTGCGTCTCTCCACAGCAGTGACCCGATTCACAGATGTAGCTCTGGTTATTTATTCCCTGGCACACCAGCTTTTCCTGTAAATACACAAACATACTACACTGTAACAAACATAATATTCACTAAAGGTGAACATCTGTTTTTTTAAAAAACGTCTTCCTATTACTTACCAAAACATGGCAAATATTTCAGAGAACATAAAATTTTATGTACCAGTTAAACATAATTTCTTTAGTTTTTTAAAAAAATAATATTACTTCAAAATTGGCTGTAGAGTAGAGCTTCTGGAATCAGATATCAAATGTTGCCCAACATTGCTTCATTACTTTCACCTCAATGGAACTATGTAACAAAGACAGCCATATCAAACCACCACACCTATCTGGAGCAAAGTTTGACACTTTTTTTTTTTACACTCATGTTACAGCTACGCAGCTGGGAGATTACAATGTCACTATAATCCATGAGTATTCTCCAGATATCCAGGTAATGCTGATAGACCTACCCGTCCAATGCCACAGTCTAACTGATCAGTATGAACTCAACAAATTGATTAGTACTTTGAGGAGTAGGTGCTTCACAGTACTGATAGTACCAAGCCTGTTCCTTCTTTCCATAAAAACTTTACACAGTAGTCTGTGGCCTGATAGAAATGCTTACTATAATTACCATGGCATAAACATGCCAACTTTGGTTACATGCTATCAGTTCCCATCTGTGACCAAACATAATTAGGTAGGATCATAACTTCCTAAATGACTTATTAGCTACGTTAGGACATCAAATATTTGTCGGGATTATTTGCTGTCAACCAAAAACTGAAACCCATCGATTACGTAAATGATCCTGGTCTAACTTGATTTTACTTAACAGCACTGTTAGCTTTAGCATTACAGCAACCGTGTTTGTGACGGTTAGACCGAACATGAAAACTGACCTAGAAGGTGGATGTTTTTTTAAAAAGGCAAATCACAAGTTCGTAGGTACTAACCAAAGACTGAAAAAACATTATTTGTAGAATTGAACCGAGGCTAATGAGTTTAGCTAACGGACTGCCTAGGTTAGCCGAGCTAACTAATGTTAGATGAAGTCCCAAAGTGTTGAAGAACCTCGGTTAACATTAAGTTAGCTATTACCTCTTCGACTGTGGCCGCCGTCGCGAAATTTTCTTGTCCCACGTTGATCTTCAGTGACCCCATTGTCAAAGTTATTAGATACTAATAGTTTTGTACAACTGAATTGCTAATTAAACGTCGCATTGTTAGCAAAACGACGGCCTCAGTAGTTAACCAAAACAAAACAAGCCGAGCTTAAGTTCAACGCCTGTTTCCTTAGTTTGTTCCTGCACAATGCCATTGGTCAATTCATTAACGCAGTCCTTTTGGGGACTGGGATTGGCTCATTAATCTGTCCCTCAAATTATTGCGTTTCCGTGTGAGTCATACATTGGGAGGAGCTTTGTGTTCTTCTGTTTCCACCTGCCCCGCCCCCTGAACAGCCAAGTGGACGAGCGTTCACGGATGTTGTGTTTGTAGCACTGAAGCTGTCCGAGGATTAATTAATTCATCTTCTGAAATTAAAAGTTATTTTATAGAAGTGAAAAGCAATTTAGTTGTTATTAATTTGGAAGTTAGCAATGAATTAAGTCAACCTGACTTATATAGTAAAAGTAATAAACTGTCCTTGTGCTTTACGATTACATGCACCGAGTGCTTCACGTGGATAAAATAAAACAATAACATAAAAGATGAAATTGAGATATAGTTTTTAAAAAACTGAAATATGTCAAGCAAGGATATATTTAAGAAATAAAATATTAAGAAACAAAGCTCCTAAAGAAGTACAGTAGCGCATTGTGCAAAGCCGAGTATCTAAAAAGGTATATGGAGTCTTAAACAAGATATTCCAACAGTTGTGATGGATTTGGGCAGATCCCTCTGGATGACTGCTGGATAACAAACATTTTTGTTGTGCATAAATCCTCAGTCCTCTAAAAGTCTCTCAAGCTAGTGTTCAGCAATAAACACATTCAAAATACAACAGAAATGTCCTCTTCTGAAATAAGAAAAAACCTGCAAATGTATCACATTGTCCATGTGAGGGTATATCAATCACAATATAAGCTAAAAGAAATGAAAAACAATTACAATTTGCAACTTTTGGACCACATTCCTAGTAATGTAGGGTATACTCCAGATTTTGAAATCAGTGTAACTTTTTAACATCTTATTTGTTATTTTATTAACCATTATTAAATCTATGCAGAATTTATGACAGAAGCATAAAACATGGAAGAAGCAAGGGTCAGAGACATTTAAGAAAAAAAACAAGTAACTGTATCTGTAACAGTGTCTGAGGTCAGACCTGATACAATAAACGTGCAGGTAGGTGTTTAGATATTGCTTTAATAAGAACACATTTGTAGTTATTTTCCACAAATACAACACATCAAGCTTCCTTTTCAGGTGCTTCAGCTGCATTCACCAGAGCCAACAGCTATTTTTTATTTTTTGGCAATTAATGATGTGCTTAAAAGGGAAGAGGCATTTGAGGTACCCATCTGCATTCAGCACTCTCTCTTATGATATGTGCAATTACCCAGTTATCTGTGAAAGTAAGATTCATGGGTTTCCTTGTATGATGCCAGAGACTTGTAACTTGTGTTGACTTGACCCAGGTCAATCACCTCCTGTGATGACCTGTTGTAATGCTGGTTCACCACAGGCTTACAACTCTGGTATTTCCTGTGCTATTCTATTTCGATTATTCCAGTGGCTGGTGGTCTCAGGGGTACAAATGTGGGAATGTTCAGATGAAAGGATCAAATCTCTGGTATAGGCACACACAGGTGAGGTTCAAACAGGAAGGACGAGAACAAAGACAGGAAGTAAAATTAAACACAACAGTCAAAGAAGGTGTTCTTACAATATAAAACAGGAAACGACTGAGTGACATGGAAAACAAAGACAGGGGAGACAGACAGTGAAACATGGACAGAAAATAGATCAACTCAAGGAAAACTCAAAGAAATAAACTCCAAAAACTCAAAGACCATAACACTATATGTTTTCATTACTTTGCTTGATTTATTTGAACTTTCACACTTGTGATTGTTGCATTAGCTTTTGGACAGAGTACACTTCAAGGCATGAAAGTATGTTACAGGATTGCTTGTTATATCATAAAAACAAGAAACTTCTTGAAATGAGGTTATACCTCTGTTCGTCACGACTGGTTTGTGACATGATGAGTCCAGCAAGTGACCATTCACTCAGGGAGGTGTTGGACGTAAAGCCCTTTGATGTATGGCATGGTATTGCGGTATGTTGTCAAATCACTGAATTGCCTCAGTTTAAGAGGCCCTCAATTCTTGGCTACTCTTTCAGTTTTTCTCTAAATGGGTGCTTGATTACAAATAGGTGCTAATACTGAGTCGTGTCAATACAGATCAGACCTCACCACTGATGTATTTCAGTAGAGCAACCTGTCAGCAGTGAATGACAAGTTTCTTCATCACTATCCTCTTCAGCTACACCCTGTCCCAGCAATTGTACTTTTTTCTTCTCCTCTTCCCAGACACATGCCAGCTCCTGTCTCTGCTGGCGGCAGCTGCACATGATGCTGCACATGATATGTGATGTTTTGAACCAGTGTTGGAGCTAAAATGTGGGAGAAAGTTTTGAGTTCAGACTTCCTGCTGTGTGCAGAGCAAGCCAGCAAGTCTTAACCTGTAGGAAATGTCAAGATGTGAGGAGGAAGTATTGCTATTGCTATCAATTTAGTTGTAGAAGTACATACACTTAAAAAATATTACAAAAAAATTTCATCAATGTTCTCAGGAAAACGGAAAAAATCAGATTCATGCAGTGTTCTTAAATTGAAAAAATGGCCACACCTATGTTATTAAAATGATGGATCTCGTTTCTACTAAATTGCCAGTTGTTCCTGGTTATGAGGTAAACACCTTGCTGATGCCCATAAGGGATAGAAAATGAAAACAAACAGCTGAGAACTCAAAATTGCAATGTAAGAAGAACTTCAGAAGCTCTGAGGTGTGTGTTATATTTGTATGATCAGCTGTCGATGCAACACACGCAAAACATGTATGGGATGTACGTGACTGCAACATGTGGTGGTCAGCATGTAGAACATCTGAACGCAGATCAGATGTCAGGAGTTTCTCCTGTTTCAGCATCAGAAGGCTAAGCTTGTGTTTTTAGAATGAATACAGTTAAGCACATTTTATTTAAAAGCTGGATCTGTAAAATCACAGAACATGCTAAACAGTCAACATGTAAAATACTAAAGGTGGGTATTTTTCATCTGTCTTTATGAAGTGCCCTCTGAAGTTGAATCTGGCACCACACAGTGACTAACCTCCTGCAGCAGTACCTTAATGCTTTCACCCAGGTCCTGTATGACTGCCTCTTTACTATTTCAGATAACTTCTAGACTGGCCACAATCTTTGAAAAGCTCCAAAAAATGTATGTAAAAAAGCACGGAAACCTGTGATGCATTTCTTTATTGAGTTTAATTGTAAGCTATTGAAAATCTATCTGGAAAAGACAAATTCATTGCAACCCTTTATTTAGCTGCAAGCAATCAATTCTTTGCTGCAAACCATGAAGTGCAAAGTGCCATCTTCTCCCAGGAGTGTTTCAGGGACACATTTTCTTATAGTGCCGGCTGAAAGTGGACATGCTTGTTTGTGGTGGTTTGGGATGATGCTGCAAAAACTAAAATGATGAAAGGATCACAGCTAAGTCATTTACAGCTTCATACTATTGTAAGCATAAAACACAATATTTCCCACTTGTTCTGCAGCTTCTCTGGTTTATAAAGCAGCTTTCCACCTGCTGTGTCCACAGCCACTGTTCTGTCAAGATGCCAATGGTTGGATCCATGTTAGAGCAGGTACATGCATGGTTCTGATTAAAGGACACCTCCTGGTGAGTCGGGCACTTGGGAGTGGTGTCATTAACCAGGCGGTCTAGGATTATCTTCCAATAAAACGTGATTATAGGAACAGAGTGGCATTGCTTGCAGTTGAGATATGGGAATAAATCTTGAGACAGGAAGGTGCCTTAATGTGTGCAGACTGGTGGTGTGGGGAAAAAACCTCTCCTGATTGGGACCTGTTATTCTGCTGAACAGGTAAATTTTATTTATTGTGCATTTTTTATGCCACGTGAGTGTTCACAGATTGTGTTCTTACCTAAAAATAAATCCCAGATAAGAAAACACTGATGAATGTCTGAATCTTGTTCTGCAAGTGTACTGTCTGCATGCATTGGATGACATAGCTCTACACTTATATGCTGTTTTTTTCTACAACTTTGGTGGATATGATGATGGATAATATTAATTTCTACAGACAACGTAGTGCAGACTGTACAAAGACTCAAAATCTGTTGCTTTTCACTAAGACACACTGTGCAATGTCACATGCACACAAGTATAAATCTAGCTCCTTCCATCAGAAAACATTTGTCTTAAACAGGAGGCTTGAGTGTCATTACCTTCCTTGTGGTGATATGAAATTGGTCAAACATCCAGTTTATTCCACTTTCCCCCTCATTCCTTCCATCTTTGTTGGCTGGCTGTTCTCCTCAGGGCCGGCTCTTTGAACCTTTCAGCCCAGTTCAAGGGAACAAAAGCAAACAAATCGCATTGTCCTTTCAGGAATTCTGGCTTGTTCACTGCCTTTCATGACCTCTTCTTTAGGCACCTCTCTGCCTCTCTTTATTCAGGATCCACAAGAAAGTCAATGGTTTCTTACATCCCGGTTTGACAAATCAGGAGGATACACGCTAATCCCCTTAATCTGGCCTTTCTCCCGCGTGCAGCCACAGGGAGAGAGGGACCACAGAGAGTAATCCTGTTGGAGAAACAATAGGATTAAGGGCCCAACCCTGTGAGTGACAATCAGGTATCCACTGAATGATCTGCAAAGCAGGAGCCCTGGCCGATCTTTCTTCAATGTGACTTTATTTTTGTTTGGCGGGCCTGAGAAGGATGGGGGTGAGGTAAGGGTTGTGACAGGAGGGAGGATATTTCTTGATGGGGCTGCTGGAGGTCTGACAGGCCTCTGGTCCTCTAAGCACCAGGGACCAAGGAATGACTGACAAGTGAAGGGTGAGAGCGAGGAGGGTCTGGTATGTGTGGCGGGGAAATGTATTTGGTATGGGCCGGGGGAAGGCACAGATACAGTTATTTTAGTGGTTATAGGTGTGTGTATCCTTGATGGGAAAGAAAGTGCAGAGGTGCACATCGGTTTAAAAAAAACAAAAAACAAAACCCAGAAACTCAATCATGGCGGTGGTTGCCCCTGGAGATCTTCTTCTCCTTTCTTCTTGTGAAGAACATTCACTGAACTTTTATTTACTCTCTTTTTACACTAATTATTTTCCTTTCTTTGCAATGATGTATATATATAAATATGTATGGGTGATTAATTAATTGTTAATGGCAGGGTAGTGGAGAAAGGGGTAGGAAAAAAAATCAGCTAATGCTTCATCCTACTCCTTTTCGAACATGTCACAGTTAAAACCATTTGTGTTGTTTTAGACAGTTTCTTTTGTTTGTTTGTTTGTTTTTGTTTTCTTTCCTTTAAATTTTTTTTCATTTATTTTTTATTTTTTCTTTCTTTGTCTGTTTCTTTTGTTTTCAGTACGAATGTTCGAAATAAAGCATTCATTAATTCAAGGGTATGACTGACATTAGGAAATGAGACAGACAAACATGACTTCATTGTGTTACATTACAAACATTTATTACATTCACTTTAAACCAAAGATTTATAAACACATCACAAATATAAAGGTCATTATTAATAAGTTCAGTGATTTCCTAAAACTAGAAATTCTTTCAAAAATGTTACTGGATGAAATAGCATTATCACTGTGGATGAGTACTTCACTTACACTAGTTATTGAATGAAAAACAGATATGAAAATTTTGCATCCTCATGCATTTTACACATAAGGACATGTAGTTTTGGGTTAAGTAAAAAAAATTACAAACACATACTTGAAATAAGGTTTGATATTTCACATTAAAAAAATCTAGAACTAAAAATGTAGCAAGTGTATGTAAAAGATATAACGCACACACAAAATAACATTATAACCAATAATTAAAGAGCACATTTATGTCTGTTGCTTTCAACAGTAAAGCCTCCACTATGATGAACATGTGAGTTTCACCTTGTGTACACCAGATGGCCCCAGTGGTACAAGTATGTCCCCAGCTGGACTCCCACAGCATCTGCAGCCAACCTGAAGCTCCTCACGTTAGAGAGAAGACAAACTGCTCAACACTTTGACAGTCAGTCCAGGAAACGGTGCAAACTTCAAGCAGTGAGGTGCTTCTGATATGAAATCCTCTGTTTGCTGCCAGGAGGCACCTCCAGGCCTCAGATCCTAAGGAAACAAGCTTCACATCAAGTGAAAAGAGAATCTCAATTCAGCTCCACTGAACTTGGCCAAAGAAAAACAGTGGCTGAGTCTTCACATCTCCTCATGTTACAGTGGTGGTCCTCTTAAGTGCTGGGGGTAAATTACAGGTTAGCCAGTGTATGAAAGGGAATGAGTCACAGGATGGTGAATTTCCATGTGTGACAGGTGTCTGCAGTGGTTACTCTGTGTTTGTTTAAGCTAGTTGAGCAGCACTCTGAGCTGATACTGTGGAAATTCCCACTAAAGGCTGATACTCAGAGTGGAGGGTTTACTGTGGTGGACAAACTTTCAGGGGTTTCTGAAGGTGACGTCCGGAGTGTTTTTAGTAGTTCTTTGCTGTACAGAAACTCCTTCACTCATTATTGAGTAGAAATCAGGTTCAAGACACCCTTGGGAAATAGGTTTATTTGAATTATTTCTAAGAGTAAGATGGATAGAAACAGCATATGAACAAGTTAACTACAAAGCTGTTGTCAGGATGTAATTAACCTAGCATAAAGACAGGAAGTAGTCTTGTATGTTTGAACACCACACACTCACCACTGGACAAAGATAATTTAGCTGTTTCTGTAAGTGACCACATAAGAATCAGTTGTTTTATTTCTGTTATTCATGTTCTGGGGTGAAAAGAGTGTGACCCAGGACCTGTGTAGAAAAGGTGAAGGTGAACCGTGGAAGAAGGAGCTGTCGGGAGGAGTGGCTAATCAGAGAAGGAGCTAACGAGAAGACGTCCACATGTAATTTTTGTTGTTTGGGTTTTTTTTGTGAACGTTGTGTTTATGGTTCCTTGTCAGCAGGCAAAACTTCTTTTATTATTAACTGTAACCATTTAGCTAAGCTTAGCCACGCTGCAGTTTTCCTACATATAAAGTTGGTCGTCAGTAGACCAGAGTATGCTTGACCTGATGAAGGTCAAACCCAAAAGTTATATATCGATACCAGTCACTTTTATTCACATTAATTTGTTTTTGTAAAAGTTGCAGCACATCATACAAATACTTAAATATTCATGTTGTTTGCTAATTTAGACTTTCTGAATGTCACTTATGAAACACTGTGTGTCAGTTTAGTTTCTGTTCAAGATTAGACACATCTTAACTCAGAGTGATGTTAAAAAACCTGTTCATGCATTTATTACTTCCAGACTGGTTTGTTGTAATTCCTTTTTAGCAGAATGTCCTCAAGACTTTCTGAAAAACTCTTAATGATCCAAAAATAAATAATAATAATAATAATAATAATAATAATAATAATAATAATAACAATAAATCCTGCAGTCAGAGATATGTTGTTTTGGATTGATTGTGAAAAATCACTTGGCTTGGCATTGCAGGTACTTTTGTACCTGCAATGCAACCAAACAAATGCCTAATGACCTCTTTACCATTAAAATGGCAATAATTTTTCCACCAGCTGGTAAGTTTAGATAGTTTTTGCTTTTATTTGAAAATAAATGAAATAATGGAGAAAGGGCCCTGGCTTTCTCTGAACCAATCCAGATCACACCTGTACTATTACCTCTGCTGTAACTACTAAAGCTGTTATTGCAACTGAAAAGGTGCATATACAATTGAAGTTTGTATAACGATTGATGTTTAGGTACAGCACTTTTTTATTATTGCATATTGACTGGCTTGAAATAAGCTTCAAAATGACACCAGACCCAGCTCTCTTGGTGCTATACTTTTAGAGATCTGGGTGTCTGGGAGTCCTAGCACAAACATTTTTCCAGTTCTGGCCATTACTGAGGGTCTCAATGATTTCCCAAAATTTGAAAACAATCTGAGAGGTCAAGGGAAATTTTTGGTTGATTTGATATTGAATTACCCTTTTTATGCCTGTTTCCGACAATGGACGCCACTTTTTTTCTAAACAGCAAAACTTTCTCAAATAACTAGACCTGGCTAAAGACCTAACTATTGTTAGTTGTTGTTAAAAACCTGCCACCCAGAAAAGCGGTGTTTTTGTAGAGGCTGCCCCCATTCCCAGCCTCTATGATTAATTTAACTGTCAGGAGTCCCCAGGGGTCACATCTCCTGCATGGGTGTGCAATGTCTGTACGCACCCTGGCCATTCCTCTTATGGCCATGGCATATTAGCTAATGGACAGCATATGATCTAATATATGCCATTAATGGTCCAGACGCTGAGTGGACACCCTGGGACATGGGAGTCTAGAAGAAAAACACACACATGCAACTCAGACACAGTTTAATTATAATTCTACTGTATGTCTCTGTTTAAACTGTAATACTTGCAGACTCACTCACCTTCAATGTCAATGCTTTAATTATGTACCCGTTTGACAGCTGAAACAACACTATTCTTAAAACACAAACAGCTGGAAGAATTGTGGACTACAGTACGTCTCTCCATCACCAGTAACTCCCCATCACCAGGCCACGATGTACAGTTCAGAGTGGGTAGAGCAGGGGTGGGCAATCCTGGTCCTCGTGGGCCGCTATCCTGCATGTTTTCGATGTTTCCCTCTTCCAACACACCTGATTGAAATGATCAGCTCATCGTCAAGCTCTGCAGAAGCCTGATAACGATCCTGATCATTTGAATCAGGTGTGTTGGAAGAGGGACACATCTACAACATGCAGGATAGCGGCCCACGAGGACCAGGATTGCCCACCCCTGGGGTAGAGGGTAGTTGTAACCTATTGTAA